>JAXIVJ010002539.1:77500-107750 GCA_036785665.1 Chirona hameri
ACACTCAAAAGCCGACCCCCACCTGTTGTCAGCTAACATATGTTTTCTCTCCTGTACGTAACAATACAAATTAGTAATGCGCTCAGTACAATGCCTACTGATGGTCCTGGTCCAATCCAGCTCATCAAAAGTAGACGAAAAAAATTGTTAACAAGGGGCCTCACAAAATAAAGTGGCCGAAATCCGTAGAGTTTTCATATCCAGGGGTATTTTTTTGGGGTGGGGGCCTCTCCCAGGGGCTTCCCCCTTCTGAAGGTCTGGCTGCGCCCCTGCCTGGTACTTTATAAAATAAAAAACGTAGTGTTACATACCTGTTTTTTTCTCTTCATATTTGCCATATGAGAGCAATGAGAGTTGCTCAATTACTTTCCACGCCAGGTCTATTTAGTCCTGTTTCCGTGTTTGTCTTGAATATCATCATGGTATCAGTCTTAACCTAACTCGCTCACACACAGCAGCCCTCAGACGGATTTATTTATGCCGTCTCGTACCCTTAGGTCTGACATCACGAAGTTCGCTGATGTTCAGGGCACATACTTGAGTTAAGGTCACTGCTGTGAGCTGTGTCCCGTGATCGGTCATTGGCTTTAAGTTGCACTTGTTTATTTTAGGTCTTTTGCCTGTACCAGCGCTATATCTACACGTTTATATTTACTTTTACCGGCGCTTTTATGTATTTGTCTATTTTTAGGTTTTTGCCTGTATCAGCGCTTTATTTACACGTTTGTTCCTACTTTCACTGGCGATTTTAATCGCCTTTTATGTATTTATTTTATGCTGCTGTGTTTACTATGCAGTATAGTTGTGTTCTCTTATTGTACCATGTGCACTCATGTAGTTTGTGAATGTTTTAATTTCCTGTTGCATGAGGCAGCATGACTGCAACCGTAAGTGGGCTCTGTGCCTGTGGTTGTTGACTCAATAAATAAAAAAATAAAAAATAAAAAACGGCATTGGCTGGGGTCTCAGCCGAACGCCATTGGCTGGGGCGGGGGGGGCGTTTTTCGCTCTCCCCTGGTTATCTTGCGAACCAATAACCGCAGCGAGACGCGCAAGGCGGCAATCGAAATCTCACAATGAGACGCATCCAATGCATACACGACATTTTCAAAATAAGGTTTCAGGTCAAGGCCAGGTCAAAGATAAAATTGAGATATTTGAGTTTTTGGGCCATACTTTCCGTCCAAAGTCTTATATTGCGACTAGTATCGCACAAAGTGCTCTCAAAGGTATAATACATATCCCACTAAGCAAAAGTGAAATTGTAAGCAAAGGTCAAGGTCAGGTCACAAAAGGTCACAGGTCTACGAAATCCATGCGACACATGTTGTATGGGTTATTTTACACGTATAATTCGATAGTAGCAGTCATTTTCACAATCTGACACCATTAAGGTCAAGGTCAGGTCAAATAAGGTCAAAATTTGAAATTGATAAATATTAATAAAAAAGGCAGGTGGTGAGACCAGTTTTGTTTCAGAAATACAATGCTGGCATTTATTTGTTTGTATCTGGTCACTAAAAGCCAAAAAACGCAATTTCAAAATATGACGTCATGAGTTACTCATACTTCGGGAGCGATAAGTCAGTCAAAAATAAAGATATTGCTTTTAGATTTGGTTTGGGCATTGTCCACATGTGGTTCTTTAACATATCTTCCGTTTTTTTAAGAAAAAAAATGAAAATGTAGATTTTGAGGGCATTTTTTTCTTCAAAACAATCGTTTTTTTGGGGGGGGTCAAAAAACACAATTTTCACAAATCCGAGATAGCCATTTTGTAGCCCTTGCTATTTACTATCTCTTGGCGTTTTTCGACTGCATTTTGCTTCAAATATGGCATTTGTACGGCCTGCTAAAGGTTAGTTGATTTTTGTGTCAAACTCGTGTGTAGTTACTGCCACTCACCCCCCCCCCCCCCCCCCCCCCCCCCCCCCCCACCCCACCCCACCCCACCCCACCCCACCCCACCCCACCCCACCCCACCCCACCCCCACCCCACCCAGCCAATGGCGGGTTAAGTCAAGATGAACTTTTGTTTCGTTGGAAATGGTATACGCCATACACCCTTTAACCTGCGTCATGCTGGGGGGGGGGGGGGGGGTGAACTTTGACCCTCCCCCCTGAGGTTTTTCGTCATCTGACTGGTATGGCAATACTGTAAGCCACGCGTCGTGGAGAAACTTAACGGTAGGTTGATAGCTTCGAATATCTGTACATGTTAGACGCTAGAAATGTCTACTCGGTATTAGAGGTATTCATGGAAAGAGCTTTGTCGTCTTTTGAGCTATTGTCGTCTTCTTCACTGTCACCTCTTTTGGTTTGTTTCAGTGGAATTATGATTTATTATTCTTGTGGAAAGTTTGCGGACGCTAATCAATCGGCGGCCACTTAACTGTCTTAAGTCTGTCAAGATGACGGCTTAACTGTCCGCGTAAATTACAGCTGAAGATTTCGATTTGTTGTTAGATGTTAGATCTCCAACATCTTGGACAATCACAGCCAATGCTTCATCGATTTTGCTTGAACTCGGAAAAAAATAATCGCGAATATGGTTGTCATATATTTGAAAGTTCAAATATAAAATAAATAGTAATACAACAAATATATATATATATATATACACTTATTACTTAGATATCTGGTAAATTTGGTTTATCAAGAGAACTTCAAAATGGACATTGAAATAATGTACGGGATCATATACAAACAGTTAACAGTATGTTGTAACATAACATTGTATATTGTGTATATTGTACATGTATATAAACAGTATATTGTTTAATGCATAATGAAGTAGACATGCAGATTGCTGGCTGCCGGGCCTGCGGGTGTTGCCACATGTGGCCGGCTTGATCCCGGTGCCAACTCATTTATGAGCGGTGGCGGTGGCGGTTCCTGTTTTTGGATAAATTGTTGCATATCTACTTCAAATTAAATAGGTATCTCCATAACATTATGGAGATACCTATTTAATTTGAAGTAGATATGCAAACAAAAATATCCATAAACAGGAACCGGCACCGCCACCGCCACCGCCACCGCCACCGCTCATAAATGAGTTGGCACCGGCATCAAGCCCGGCCACATGTGGCAGCACCCGCTAGGCCCGACAGCCAGCAATCTGCATGTCTACTTCATTATGCATTAAACAATATTGTTGATCCCCGAACTTGTGCTGAGCCCGGCATGAGACCGGCAAGCCTGAGTTCAGACACAGCTTCAGGCCCGCTGGGCCTGAATTTGGGCCCGGCGCCGGCTCCGTTGTCTTGAAATGTACATCTCTAATTTGAATGTATTTTGACGTTCTGAACACTGCATCATGGTCGTATCACGTATCCCGGTATTACGCTTGTGTCCTGTGGCCGGTTCTTCGTCATGAGCCGTACATAATTGTACATGGTTTCCTCCTCGTGGGTCTTCTCAGAAACCAGGGCCTATTTTCGCCTCTAGCAGACCTGTAGCCTTGGTATCTTACTGCTCCTTCATCAGCTGCTGAGCTCCTCATGCCGCCTTCCGCAGGGATGTCTGTACTCGTGCAATCACGATCCGATGGTGGCGACGCCAAGCGGATACAACAACAAACAGGGAATCGCGGTTTGGCCGCGAAGTGGCAGGACCAGCCTGGATGCCGCTCGGTAAGCGTTCTGGAATCTTAACCCGCGCGGCGCAGGGGTCTCCATACGAACGTGCGGTGCTGGGGGGCGGGGGGGGGGGGTAAATTTTACCCCCCTCGTATCTTCCGAACCAATAACCGCAGCGAGACGCGCAAGGCGGCGATCGAAAGCTCTCGGTGAGAAGAATCTAACGCATGCCCGAAATTATTAACATAAGGTCACATGTCAGGTCACGGTCAGGTCAAGTGGCAAAATTTCAGTATTTGGGTTTTTGGGCTATACTTTCCATCCAAAGCCTTGTATTGCAACTATTATCTCACAAAGTGCTCCCAAATGTATAATGCATCTCCCGCATAAGTAAAATAGACATTTTAAGCAAAGGTCAAGGTCAGGTCACAAAAGGTCACAGGTCTACGAAAGCCATGCGACACATGTTGTATGGGTTATTTTACACGTATAATTCGATAGAAGCAGTCATTTTCACAGCCTGACACCATATAATCGCCCTCAGGTCAAGGTCAGGTCACAAATAAGGTCAAAATTTGAAATTGATTAATCTAAATAAACATTGCATGTTTCTAGACTAGTTTTGTCTTCGAAATACAGTGGTGGCATTTAGTTGTCTGTATCTGGTCAGTAAAAGCCAAAAAACGCAATTGAAAAAAATGACGTCATGAGTTACTTATTCTTAGAGAGTCATAAGTCAGTCAAAAATAAAAGCAATTGCTTTGAAATTGGTTTGAAACATCGTTCATACTCGGCTCTCTAATATATCTTCCGTTTTTTTTAAATTTTCAAACAAAAAACTTTTGTGGAAATTCTTCCCCCAAAAATCAGTTTTTTTGCATTTTTGGGGATCAAAAACCCAAAATTTTGAACATCTGAGATAGCCATGTTAAAGACAATGTTATTTCCTTTCTTTTAACGCCTTTTATTTGCGATTTGCATCAACACGCTGTTTTTCTACGATTTTTCAAACATTTAACATTTTTCACCAAAAATGACATGACATGACGTCACTTAAACGTCATTATCTCCTCAAAATTTTTCACGAATTTCAACAAAATTATAACACAGAATGTAGAATTGATGCACCATAAGGTACCGCAAGTTTCACCTCGATATCTATCATAGTTTTCAAGTTATGGATAAAATCCGGGAGGGGGGTAAAATTTACCCCCCCAGCGCTGCGCGGTTAACCCGCGCACTGCAGGGGCTTTGGGCCGAACACGAACTGTTGATTTCCGCCCCCCCCCCCCCCTGAGATCTCGAAAACTACGCTACGTAGCGGGAAGCGGAAAACGGCATTTGATAGCTTGATACATGTTCTATCGAAAGTATTTCAGTATTGTTTTAGGTCAGGTCAAAATTGAGGTCACCAGAGGTCATCAAAGGTCAAATTTTCCCGTGTTTTCCTGTTTTAGGACATCGCTTCAGAAATTCCCATATATCTCAGAAACTATGCTATTGAGAAACAAACCGAAAAAATCAAACGCCAGCCAGTGAAATTTGCAATCGCTAAGGTGTCCTCAAATTTGATCTCAGGACAATATTTGAGGCTCCAGAGGTCAAAAAAGAAAAAAATGACGTTTTTTGCCAAATCGTTTTTCGCTATTAACTTTGTATGTAATAAATATAACAGAAAACCGTACGCCATTGTGTTTATTTTGTCAAGGCGCTTTGAATGATATACATCGTGACCTTGTTAACTCAACTTAAAAATTTGACCTCAGGTCAAGGTCAAGTGGTGACCCAAGTATGACATGTTGCATATGGGAAGACGTGTCTCGACGAGACAAACACATTGTTTAGTTTTGTTTAGTTTAGTTTATTTCAATCATCATCAACGGGCCAATCAAACCCACTTATAGATGAAGTCACAAACGTAGCGAAACACACGCTAAAACACAAACATACCAACCTAAAAGACACCATACAACATGTGATATAAAATGCGACATAAGACAAAGACATGAGATATTAAGTGGGTACATGACTAGACTGAACACAAAAATACATGCGGCCTACCTAAAAGACATGACCTATGAGATATAAAACACTATGACTACACTGACTAAGAGTATTGTAGTGGAGTAAACGATGACATGTTTCCTAAAATTATAAAAGACACCATACAACATGTGATATAAAATGCGATACAAGACAAAGACATGATATATTTAAATGAGTACATGACTAGACTGACAACTCAAAAATACCCACGGCCTACCTAAAAGACATGACCTATGAGATGTAAAAGCACTATGATTACACTGACTAGAGTATTGTAGTGGAGTATACGATGACATGTTTCCTAAAATTACCAATCCCTGTATGCCAGATATCTACGGTCCTTGTAGAGTTTAGGAACGTGTTGCAATGACGAGGGATTCTGACAAACATACTGGACTTGACCGTGTTCACTCTGGCATGCGGCACGTGGAACAACAATCTACTACGGAGTACACGGGGAGCAGCTGCCAACGGGAATGACTCTACAAGAAAAGACGAGTCAATTTTGTTGTTGTGAATGTTTCTCAGGAGCATGATGTCGTATTGCAATCTTCTTGCAGCGAGAGATGCTAGTCCGAAATGGCGTAGCAGACTATCATAATCCAACGCGACATCTGCAACACGACAGCGAGCGCAGAGCCAAGTCAGGAACTTATGCTGAACTTTTTCAGTTCTTTTCAAGTGCGTATTGGCAGCTCCTCCCCATATGACACAGCCATACTCTAGTATTGATCGAACATTTGCGCAGTATGTCGATATGATTGACCTGGGATTGACATCGTACAATGAGCGACCATTTTTTCCGGTTTGAAACGATCTTATCAAAAGACCGAGAGCCCTGTTGGCTTTCTTCATCACAGCGTCTACATGGGCACCAAAAGTCAACTTTCCGTCTAACATCACTCCCAGGTCTCGCATTTCGTGCACTCTTTGAATCACCTCACTTCCCATCGTGTAAACGCCTGTGATGGGTTTCCGTTCGCAGAGTTAGTGAGAGGATTTTACATTTCGCTGGGTTCAGTTTTAACTGCCACGCTGCCGACCACTGGCTGAGCCCATCTATATCAGCCTGCAGGCCGCGAACATCACTCAAACTGTCAACCCCAGCATATAGCTTAAAATCATCGGCAAACAGGAGACAATCTGAGCGTACGACAGCTGGCAGATCATTAACATAACATGCGAACAGAAGAGGGGACAAAAGCCCCCCCTTCTGGCGTCCCCGACAGTACCGGGGCCCACGCTGAGCATTTGCCATTCACAACAACCCGCTGCTCTCTTTCAGACAAATACGATTTGAGCCAGGACAGTGCTTTTCCGGTCATATGATACGATTTTTCCATTTTTAGAGCCAAGAGTTTATGATTTACACTCTGAAATGCTGAACTATAGTCAGTATAAATTACGTCTGTTTGAGAGCCAGCGGATATGTTGTTCCAGGCCACGCGCAACATCGACCCCAGGTTCGAGACACAGGAACGCCCCGGCATGAAACCATGCTGCTGACTAGTGAGAACCGGGCGCACATGACTCACCAACGTACTGTACACCACCTTCTCCAATATCTTACTGAACAGTGGCAGCAAACTAACGCTTCTGTAGTTCGTCGCACACGACTTATCCCCTTTTTTGAAAATAGGTACGATGTTCGCACGTTTCCAAGCTTTCGGACAAACGCCTTGTTCAATAGACAAACGACACAATTTTGTCATTGGTACGGCTAGTTCATGCGCACATTCGTGTATGATACGGGCACTCACATCGTCAGGACCACATGCCTTGTTCCTGTTTGTGCACAATAGTATTGCACGGACAAGATCCTCTGACACGTCAAATGAGGACAGATTTCCTACCGCATAATCCGGTGTCGGAGGTATCATATTTACGCCAGGGTCCGAGAATTTACTAGCAAACGTGCGGTTCAGTAGCTCAGCTTTCTCACGATCACTATCAATCTTTCTACCACCGTCTATTAAACAAGGTGTGCTAGAGTTGTTTCCTTTTATACACTTAAGAAATCTGTTTCACTCATCTATCATTGAAGTCTGTTTCACTCATCTATCTTCATTATGTCGGGAGTTATTGACAAAAAAGTGATGGTGACCTCGCATGACCTCAAATGACCCAATAGGGGTCACTGAACAAAACTTACACTTGGATCATCAAGAATATCCTATAATAACATGATCCAGAAGTAATTGGACTAATATCATGCGTATCCTTAGCATTTGAGTTTTGCCCATTGACTTATTATGGGGAGGCTACGAAATTGACCTGACCTTAGGTCACCGATATCAAAATTAAGAGAGAAAAATAATTGTAAGTGCTTATGCCCTCATGACATCCTGTAAGTTTCAAACTGATCGGTGAAAAACTCTGGCTTTGGCACAACTGCAAACATTTTTGGAGGTGGGGTCACTTGACCTGGTCTGGTGACCTGACCTGAGATGACCCGATGATATTTTTTTTTCAAAGTGTGCGCAATTGATGTCCTGACAGGTGTGCGAAAACCCGGAGGCGCTGCGCGCCGCCGTTTTTTCGCTATCTTTGAAAAACATGAGGGGGGCGGAAATCCCCCCCCCCCCTGCAGTGCGCGGGTTAAAGGGACTATCCCACCTTAACATTATATTTGAGTTGAGATAGCCATGTTTATGGCTAGGCATTGCAATTAAGTATGGTAGCAGTTAAAACAACCACAATGATCTAATCAAAAAGATATTCGAGTTTTATTTTGACATCTGTAAAAAATAAGGCCCATGTGTATTTGAATAGGGACTCTAAACCGACAGCGGCGTCTCTTTACCCAACTGGTAATGATAGTCGACTTGTTTTAAGGTCGTCAGCCTTGGAATATTTTCGTCTTTCATTTCTCGATCCCCGGGTGGTTCGCAATCTAAGCCAATCTAGACACCGGGTGGTTCGCTTTTTCTGCACAATAGATGTCGACAAAAAATTGTGCCAAAAATTTGCCAGCACAAAGGATTTCCCTGTTATTAAAAAAAAAATGACGTCATCAGCCTAACTTTTCGCTTAAAACTAAAAGTTGAATATCTTCCGAGATAAGTATTTTTTCGAGAAAAAAAGTTCACGAACATGTTCAGCTGACCTCGTCTGACATGTAGACATACAATTAAGTGTGATTCGACAACTTTCACAAAGGTGGAACAGTCCCTTTAACTTGAACTGTGAGTGCTTTGTTGTGCTGGCGTCTCTGGAATTGCTTCTGTTCATTCTGTTCTGTTCAGCACTATTCATGTGAGTGCTTTGTTGTGCTGGCGTCTCTGGAATTGCTTCTGTTCATTCTGTCCTGTTCAGCACTGTTGATGTGAGTGCTTTGTTGTGCTGGCGTCTCTGGAATTGCTTCTGTTCATTCTGTCCTGTTCAGCACTGTTGATGTGAGTGCTTTGTTGTGCTGGCGTCTCTGGAATTGCTTCTGTTCATTCTGTTCTGTTCAGCACTGTTCATGTGAGTGCTTTTTTGTGCTGGCGTCTCTGGAATTGCTTCTGTACATGATGGGGTGACAAATGTAGCTGGCTTTCAATAGGGGGGGGGGGGGCTATTTGGCCGTTTGTGTGTGGGGGGGGGGAGGGGGGTGAACATCGCGAACTAAGACGTGATCATAACTTCACTGGTTGTCTTCGTGTTGTGGAAACAAAATATAACCTGCCTGACGTTCCTTTATTATAAAATATTCCTAACCTGGCTAACGTTTCTTTATTATAAAATATGTCTAACCTGCCTGACATGTCTCTATTATAAAATAATATCGTCAAATTGCATTATCCAGCTCTCTCGGGATGAAGGTTCCTGTGTGTCTCTGAAAGCTCTCTCGGGATGAAGGTTCCTGTGTGTCTCTGAAAGCTCTCTCAGGATGAAGGTTCCTGTGTGTCTCTGAAAGCTCTCTCAGGATGAAGGTTCCTGTGTGTCTCTGAAAGCTCTCTCGGGATGAAGGTTCCTGTGTGTCTCTGAAAGCTCTCTCAGGATGAAGGTTCCTGTGTGTCTCTGAAAGCTCTCTCGGGATGAAGGTTCCTGTGTGTCTCTGAAAGCTCTCTCAGGATGAAGGTTCCTGTGTGTCTCTGAAAGCTCTCTCAGGATGAAGGTTCCTGTGTGTCTCTGAAAGCTCTCTCAGGATGAAGGTTCCTGTGTGTCTCTGAAAGCTCTCTCAGGATGAAGGTTCCTGTGTGTCTCTGAAAGCTCTCTCGGGATGAAGGTTCCTGTGTGTCTCTGAAATCTCTCTCTCGGGATGAAGGTTCCTGTGTGTCTCTGAAAGCTCTCGGGATGAAGGTTCCTGTGTGTCTCTGAAAGCTATCAGGATGAAGGTTCCTGTGTGTCTCTGAAAGCTCTCTCAGGATGAAGGTTCCTGTGTGTCTCTGAAAGCTCTCTCGGGATGAAGGTTCCTGTGTGTCTCTGAAAGTTCTCTCAGGATGAAGGTTCCTGTGTGTCTCTGAAAGCTCTCGGGATGAAGGTTCCTGTGTGTCTCTGAAAGCTCTCTCAGGATGAAGGTTCCTGTGTGTCTCTGAAAGCTCTCTCAGGATGAAGGTTCCTGTGTGTCTCTGAAAGCTCTCTCAGGATGAAGGTTCCTGTGTGTCTCTGAAAGCTCTCAGGATGAAGGTTCCTGTGTGTCTCTGAAAGCTCTCTCAGGATGAAGGTTCCTGTGTGTCTCTGAAAGCTCTCTCAGGATGAAGGTTCCTGTGTGTCTCTGAAAGCTCTCTCGGGATGAAGGTTCCTGTGTGTCTCTGAAAGCTCTCAGGATGAAGGTTCCTGTGTGTCTCTGAAAGCTCTCGGGATGAAGGTTCCTGTGTGTCTCTGAAAGCTCTCTCAGGATGAAGGTTCCTGTGTGTCTCTGAAAGCTCTCTCGGGATGAAGGTTCCTGTTTGTCTCTGAAAGCTCTCTCAGGATGAAGGTTCCTGTGTGTCTCTGAAAGCTCTCTCGGGATGAAGGTTGCTGTGTGTCTCTGAAAGCTCTCTCGGGATGAAGGTTCCTGTGTGTCTCTGAAAGCTCTCTCAGGATGAAGGTTCCTGTGTGTCTCTGAAAGCTCTCTCGGGATGAAGGTTCCTGTGTGTCTCTGAAAGCTCTCTCGGGATGAAGGTTCCTGTGTGTCTCTGAAAGCTCTCTCAGGATGAAGGTTCCTGTGTGTCTCTGAAAGCTCTCTCAGGATGAAGGTTCCTGTGTGTCTCTGAAAGCTCTCTCAGGATGAAGGTTCCTGTGTGTCTCTGAAAGCTCTCTCAGGATGAAGGTTCCTGTATGTCTCTGAAAGCTCTCTTAGGATGAAGGTGCCTGTGTGTCTCTGAAAGCTCTCAGGATGAAGGTTCCTGTGTGTCTCTGAAAGCTCTCTCAGGATGAAGGTTCCTGTGTGTCTCTGAAAGCTCTCTCAGGATGAAGGTTCCTGTGTGTCTCTGAAAGCTCTCTCAGGATGAAGGTTCCTGTGTGTCTCTGAAAGCTCTCTCGGGATGAAGGTTCCTGTGTGTCTCTGAAAACTCTCTCAGGATGAAGGTTCCTGTGTGTCTCTGAAAGCTCTCTCGGGATGAAGGTTCCTGTGTGTCTCTGAAAGCTCTCTCAGGATGAAGGTTCCTGTGTGTCTCTGAAAGCTCTCTCGGGATGAAGGTTCCTGTGTGTCTCTGAAAGCTCTCTCAGGATGAAAGTTCCTGTGTGTCTCTGAAAGCTCTCTCAGGATGAAGGTTCCTGTGTGTCTCTGAAAGCTCTCAGGATGAAGGTTCCTGTGTGTCTCTGAAAGCTCTCTCAGGATGAAGGTTCCTGTGTGTCTCTGAAAGCTCTCTCGGGATGAAGGTTCCTGTGTGTCTCTGAAAGCTCTCTCGGGATGAAGGTTGCTGTGTGTCTCTGAAAGCTCTCTCAGGATGAAGGTTCCTGTGTGTCTCTGAAAGCTCTCTCAGGATGAAGGTTCCTGTGTGTCTCTGAAAGCTCTCTCAGGATGAAGTTTCCTGTGTGTCTCTGAAAGCTCTCTCAGGATGAAGGTTCCTGTGTGTCTCTGAAAGCTCTCTCAGGATGAAGGTTCCTGTGTGTCTCTGAAAGCTCTCTCAGGATGAAGGTTCCTGTGTGTCTCTGAAAGCTCTCAGGATGAAGGTTCCTGTGTGTCTCTGAAAGCTCTCTCAGGATGAAGGTTCCTGTGTGTCTCTGAAAGCTCTCTCAGGATGAAGGTTGCTGTGTGTCTCTGAAAGCTCTCTCAGGATGAAGGTTCCTGTGTGTCTCTGAAAGATCTCTCAGGATGAAGGTTCCTGTGTGTCTCTGAAAGCTCTCAGGATGAAGGTTCCTGTGTGTCTCTGAAAGCTCTCTCAGGATGAAGGTTCCTGTGTGTCTCTGAAAGCTCTCTCAGGATGAAGGTTCCTGTGTGTCTCTGAAAGCTCTCTCAGGATGAAGGTTCCTGTGTGTCTCTGAAAGCTCTCTCAGGATGAAGGTTCCTGTGTGTCTCTGAAAGCTCTCTCAGGATGAAGGTTCCTGTGTGTCTCTGAAAGCTCTCTCAGGATGAAGGTTCCTGTGTGTCTCTGAAAGCTCTCTCAGGATGAAGGTTCCTGTGTGTCTCTGAAAGCTCTCTCGGGATGAAGGTTCCTGTGTGTCTCTGAAAGCTCTCTCGGGATGAAGGTTCCTGTGTGTCTCTGAAAGCTCTCTCGGGATGAAGGTTCCTGTGTGTCTCTGAAAGCTCTCTCAGGATGAAGGTTCCTGTGTGTCTCTGAAAGCTCTCTCAGGATGAAGGTTCCTGTGTGTCTCTGAAAGCTCTCTCAGGATGAAGGTTCCTGTGTGTCTCTGAAAGCTCTCTCGGGATGAAGGTTCCTGTGTGTCTCTGAAATCTCTCTCTCGGGATGAAGGTTCCTGTGTGTCTCTGAAAGCTCTCGGGATGAAGGTTCCTGTGTGTCTCTGAAAGCTATCAGGATGAAGGTTCCTGTGTGTCTCTGAAAGCTCTCTCAGGATGAAGGTTCCTGTGTGTCTCTGAAAGCTCTCTCGGGATGAAGGTTCCTGTGTGTCTCTGAAAGTTCTCTCAGGATGAAGGTTCCTGTGTGTCTCTGAAAGCTCTCGGGATGAAGGTTCCTGTGTGTCTCTGAAAGCTCTCTCAGGATGAAGGTTCCTGTGTGTCTCTGAAAGCTCTCTCAGGATGAAGGTTCCTGTGTGTCTCTGAAAGCTCTCTCAGGATGAAGGTTCCTGTGTGTCTCTGAAAGCTCTCAGGATGAAGGTTCCTGTGTGTCTCTGAAAGCTCTCTCAGGATGAAGGTTCCTGTGTGTCTCTGAAAGCTCTCTCAGGATGAAGGTTCCTGTGTGTCTCTGAAAGCTCTCTCGGGATGAAGGTTCCTGTGTGTCTCTGAAAGCTCTCAGGATGAAGGTTCCTGTGTGTCTCTGAAAGCTCTCGGGATGAAGGTTCCTGTGTGTCTCTGAAAGCTCTCTCAGGATGAAGGTTCCTGTGTGTCTCTGAAAGCTCTCTCGGGATGAAGGTTCCTGTTTGTCTCTGAAAGCTCTCTCAGGATGAAGGTTCCTGTGTGTCTCTGAAAGCTCTCTCGGGATGAAGGTTGCTGTGTGTCTCTGAAAGCTCTCTCGGGATGAAGGTTCCTGTGTGTCTCTGAAAGCTCTCTCAGGATGAAGGTTCCTGTGTGTCTCTGAAAGCTCTCTCGGGATGAAGGTTCCTGTGTGTCTCTGAAAGCTCTCTCGGGATGAAGGTTCCTGTGTGTCTCTGAAAGCTCTCTCAGGATGAAGGTTCCTGTGTGTCTCTGAAAGCTCTCTCAGGATGAAGGTTCCTGTGTGTCTCTGAAAGCTCTCTCAGGATGAAGGTTCCTGTGTGTCTCTGAAAGCTCTCTCAGGATGAAGGTTCCTGTATGTCTCTGAAAGCTCTCTTAGGATGAAGGTGCCTGTGTGTCTCTGAAAGCTCTCAGGATGAAGGTTCCTGTGTGTCTCTGAAAGCTCTCTCAGGATGAAGGTTCCTGTGTGTCTCTGAAAGCTCTCTCAGGATGAAGGTTCCTGTGTGTCTCTGAAAGCTCTCTCAGGATGAAGGTTCCTGTGTGTCTCTGAAAGCTCTCTCGGGATGAAGGTTCCTGTGTGTCTCTGAAAACTCTCTCAGGATGAAGGTTCCTGTGTGTCTCTGAAAGCTCTCTCGGGATGAAGGTTCCTGTGTGTCTCTGAAAGCTCTCTCAGGATGAAGGTTCCTGTGTGTCTCTGAAAGCTCTCTCGGGATGAAGGTTCCTGTGTGTCTCTGAAAGCTCTCTCAGGATGAAAGTTCCTGTGTGTCTCTGAAAGCTCTCTCAGGATGAAGGTTCCTGTGTGTCTCTGAAAGCTCTCAGGATGAAGGTTCCTGTGTGTCTCTGAAAGCTCTCTCAGGATGAAGGTTCCTGTGTGTCTCTGAAAGCTCTCTCGGGATGAAGGTTCCTGTGTGTCTCTGAAAGCTCTCTCGGGATGAAGGTTGCTGTGTGTCTCTGAAAGCTCTCTCAGGATGAAGGTTCCTGTGTGTCTCTGAAAGCTCTCTCAGGATGAAGGTTCCTGTGTGTCTCTGAAAGCTCTCTCAGGATGAAGTTTCCTGTGTGTCTCTGAAAGCTCTCTCAGGATGAAGGTTCCTGTGTGTCTCTGAAAGCTCTCTCAGGATGAAGGTTCCTGTGTGTCTCTGAAAGCTCTCTCAGGATGAAGGTTCCTGTGTGTCTCTGAAAGCTCTCAGGATGAAGGTTCCTGTGTGTCTCTGAAAGCTCTCTCAGGATGAAGGTTCCTGTGTGTCTCTGAAAGCTCTCTCAGGATGAAGGTTGCTGTGTGTCTCTGAAAGCTCTCTCAGGATGAAGGTTCCTGTGTGTCTCTGAAAGATCTCTCAGGATGAAGGTTCCTGTGTGTCTCTGAAAGCTCTCAGGATGAAGGTTCCTGTGTGTCTCTGAAAGCTCTCTCAGGATGAAGGTTCCTGTGTGTCTCTGAAAGCTCTCTCAGGATGAAGGTTCCTGTGTGTCTCTGAAAGCTCTCTCAGGATGAAGGTTCCTGTGTGTCTCTGAAAGCTCTCTCAGGATGAAGGTTCCTGTGTGTCTCTGAAAGCTCTCTCAGGATGAAGGTTCCTGTGTGTCTCTGAAAGCTCTCTCGGGATGAAGGTTCCTGTGTGTCTCTGAAAGCTCTCTCGGGATGAAGGTTCCTGTGTGTCTCTGAAAGCTCTCTCGGGATGAAGGTTCCTGTGTGTCTCTGAAAGCTCTCAGGATGAAGGTTCCTGTGTGTCTCTGAAAGCTCTTTCAGGATGAAGGTTCCTGTGTGTCTCTGAAAGCTCTCTCAGGATGAAGGTTCCTGTGTGTCTCTGAAAGCTCTCTCGGGATGAAGGTTCCTGTGTGTCTCTGAAAGCTCTCTCAGGATGAAGGTTCCTGTGTGTCTCTGAAAGCTCTCTCGGGATAAAGGTTCCTGTGTGTCTCTGAAAGCTCTCTTAGGATGAAGGTTCCTGTGTGTCTTTGAAAGCTCTCAGGATGAAGGTTCCTGTGTGTCTCTGAAAGCTCTCTCAGGATGAAGGTTCCTGTGTGTCTCTGAAAGCTCTCAGGATGAAGGTTCCTGTGTGTCTCTGAAAGCTCTCTCAGGATGAAGGTTCCTGTGTGTCTCTGAAAGCTCTCTCAGGATGAAGGTTCCTGTGTGTCTCTGAAAGCTCTCTCAGGATGAAGGTTGCTGTGTGTCTCTGAAAGCTCTCAGGATGAAGGTTCCTGTGTGTCTCTGAAAGCTCTCTCAGGATGAAGGTTCCTGTGTGTCTCTGAAAGCTCTCTCAGGATGAAGGTTCCTGTGTGTCTCTGAAAGCTCTCAGGATGAAGGTTCCTGTGTGTCTCTGAAAGCTCTCTCAGGATGAAGGTTCCTGTGTGTCTCTGAAAGCTCTCTCAGGATGAAGGTTCCTGTGTGTCTCTGAAAGCTCTCTCAGGATGAAGGTTCCTGTGTGTCTGAAAGCTCTCTCAGGATGAAGGTTCCTGTGTCTCTGAAAGCTCTCTCAGGATGAAGGTTCCTGTGTGTCTCTGAAAGCTCTCTCAGGATGAAGGTTCCTGTGTGTCTCTGAAAGCTCTCTCAGGATGAAGGTTCCTGTGTGTCTCTGAAAGCTCTCTCAGGATGAAGGTTCCTGTGTGTCTCTGAAAGCTCTCTCAGGATGAAGGTTCCTGTGTGTCTCTGAAAGCTCTCTCGGGATGAAGGTTCCTGTGTGTGTCTGAAAGCTCTCTCAGGATGAAGGTTCCTGTGTGTCTCTGAAAGCTCTCTCAGGATGAAGGTTCCTGTGTGTCTCTGAAAGCTCTCTCAGGATGAAGGTTCCTGTGTGTCTCTGAAAGCTCTCTCAGGATGAAGGTTCCTGTGTGTCTCTGAAAGCTCTCTCAGGATGAAGGTTCCTGTGTGTCTCTGAAAGCTCTCTCAGGATGAAGGTTCCTGTGTGTCTCTGAAAGCTCTCAGGATGAAGGTTCCTGTGTGTCTCTGAAAGCTCTCTCGGGATGAAGGTTCCTGTGTGTCTCTGAAAGCTCTCTCAGGATGAAGGTTCCTGTGTGTCTCTGAAAGCTCTCTCAGGATGAAGGTTCCTGTGTGTCTCTGAAAGCTCTTTCAGGATGAAGGTTCCTGTGTGTCTCTGAAAGCTCTCTCAGGATGAAGGTTCCTGTGTGTCTCTGAAAGCTCTCTCGGGATGAAGGTTCCTGTGTGTCTCTGAAAGCTCTCTCAGGATGAAGGTTCCTGTGTGTCTCTGAAAGCTCTCTCGGGATAAAGGTTCCTGTGTGTCTCTGAAAGCTCTCTCAGGATGAAGGTTCCTGTGTGTCTCTGAAAGCTCTCTCAGGATGAAGGTTCCTGTGTGTCTCTGAAAGCTCTCTCAGGATGAAGGTTACTGTGTGTCTCTGAAAGCTCTCTCAGGATGAAGGTTCCTGTGTGTCTCTGAAAGCTCTCTCAGGATGAAGGTTCCTGTGTGTCTCTGAAAGCTCTCTCAGGATGAAGGTTCCTGTGTGTCTCCGAAAGCTCTCTCAGGATGAAGGTTGCTGTGTGTCTCTGAAAGCTCTCAGGATGAAGGTTCCTGTGTGTGTCTGAAAGCTCTCTCAGGATGAAGGTTCCTGTGTGTCTCTGAAAGCTCTCTCAGGATGAAGGTTCCTGTGTGTCTCTGAAAGCTCTCTCAGGATGAAGGTTCCTGTGTGTCTCTGAAAGCTCTCTCAGGATGAAGGTTCCTGTGTGTCTCTGAAAGCTCTCTCAGGATGAAGGTTCCTGTGTGTCTCTGAAAGCTCTCTCAGGATGAAGGTTCCTGTGTGTCTCTGAAAGCTCTCTCAGGATGAAGGTTCCTGTGTGTCTCTGAAAGCTCTCTCAGGATGAAGGTTCCTGTGTCTCTGAAAGCTCTCTCAGGATGAAGGTTCCTGTGTGTCTCTGAAAGCTCTCTCAGGATGAAGGTTCCTGTGTGTCTCCGAAAGCTCTCTCAGGATGAAGGTTGCTGTGTGTCTCTGAAAGCTCTCAGGATGAAGGTTCCTGTGTGTGTCTGAAAGCTCTCTCAGGATGAAGGTTCCTGTGTGTCTCTGAAAGCTCTCTCAGGATGAAGGTTCCTGTGTGTCTCTGAAAGCTCTCTCAGGATGAAGGTTCCTGTGTGTCTCTGAAAGCTCTCTCAGGATGAAGGTTCCTGTGTGTCTCTGAAAGCTCTCTCGGGATGAAGGTTCCTGTGTGTCTCTGAAATCTCTCTCTCGGGATGAAGGTTCCTGTGTGTCTCTGAAAGCTCTCGGGATGAAGGTTCCTGTGTGTCTCTGAAAGCTATCAGGATGAAGGTTCCTGTGTGTCTCTGAAAGCTCTCTCAGGATGAAGGTTCCTGTGTGTCTCTGAAAGCTCTCTCGGGATGAAGGTTCCTGTGTGTCTCTGAAAGTTCTCTCAGGATGAAGGTTCCTGTGTGTCTCTGAAAGCTCTCGGGATGAAGGTTCCTGTGTGTCTCTGAAAGCTCTCTCAGGATGAAGGTTCCTGTGTGTCTCTGAAAGCTCTCTCAGGATGAAGGTTCCTGTGTGTCTCTGAAAGCTCTCAGGATGAAGGTTCCTGTGTGTCTCTGAAAGCTCTCTCAGGATGAAGGTTCCTGTGTGTCTCTGAAAGCTCTCTCAGGATGAAGGTTCCTGTGTGTCTCTGAAAGCTCTCTCGGGATGAAGGTTCCTGTGTGTCTCTGAAAGCTCTCAGGATGAAGGTTCCTGTGTGTCTCTGAAAGCTCTCGGGATGAAGGTTCCTGTGTGTCTCTGAAAGCTCTCTCAGGATGAAGGTTCCTGTGTGTCTCTGAAAGCTCTCTCGGGATGAAGGTTCCTGTTTGTCTCTGAAAGCTCTCTCAGGATGAAGGTTCCTGTGTGTCTCTGAAAGCTCTCTCGGGATGAAGGTTGCTGTGTGTCTCTGAAAGCTCTCTCGGGATGAAGGTTCCTGTGTGTCTCTGAAAGCTCTCTCAGGATGAAGGTTCCTGTGTGTCTCTGAAAGCTCTCTCGGGATGAAGGTTCCTGTGTGTCTCTGAAAGCTCTCTCGGGATGAAGGTTCCTGTGTGTCTCTGAAAGCTCTCTCAGGATGAAGGTTCCTGTGTGTCTCTGAAAGCTCTCTCAGGATGAAGGTTCCTGTGTGTCTCTGAAAGCTCTCTCAGGATGAAGGTTCCTGTGTGTCTCTGAAAGCTCTCTCAGGATGAAGGTTCCTGTATGTCTCTGAAAGCTCTCTTAGGATGAAGGTGCCTGTGTGTCTCTGAAAGCTCTCAGGATGAAGGTTCCTGTGTGTCTCTGAAAGCTCTCTCAGGATGAAGGTTCCTGTGTGTCTCTGAAAGCTCTCTCAGGATGAAGGTTCCTGTGTGTCTCTGAAAGCTCTCTCGGGATGAAGGTTCCTGTGTGTCTCTGAAAACTCTCTCAGGATGAAGGTTCCTGTGTGTCTCTGAAAGCTCTCTCGGGATGAAGGTTCCTGTGTGTCTCTGAAAGCTCTCTCAGGATGAAGGTTCCTGTGTGTCTCTGAAAGCTCTCTCGGGATGAAGGTTCCTGTGTGTCTCTGAAAGCTCTCTCAGGATGAAAGTTCCTGTGTGTCTCTGAAAGCTCTCTCAGGATGAAGGTTCCTGTGTGTCTCTGAAAGCTCTCAGGATGAAGGTTCCTGTGTGTCTCTGAAAGCTCTCTCAGGATGAAGGTTCCTGTGTGTCTCTGAAAGCTCTCTCGGGATGAAGGTTCCTGTGTGTCTCTGAAAGCTCTCTCGGGATGAAGGTTGCTGTGTGTCTCTGAAAGCTCTCTCAGGATGAAGGTTCCTGTGTGTCTCTGAAAGCTCTCTCAGGATGAAGGTTCCTGTGTGTCTCTGAAAGCTCTCTCAGGATGAAGTTTCCTGTGTGTCTCTGAAAGCTCTCTCAGGATGAAGGTTCCTGTGTGTCTCTGAAAGCTCTCTCAGGATGAAGGTTCCTGTGTGTCTCTGAAAGCTCTCTCAGGATGAAGGTTCCTGTGTGTCTCTGAAAGCTCTCAGGATGAAGGTTCCTGTGTGTCTCTGAAAGCTCTCTCAGGATGAAGGTTCCTGTGTGTCTCTGAAAGCTCTCTCAGGATGAAGGTTGCTGTGTGTCTCTGAAAGCTCTCTCAGGATGAAGGTTCCTGTGTGTCTCTGAAAGATCTCTCAGGATGAAGGTTCCTGTGTGTCTCTGAAAGCTCTCAGGATGAAGGTTCCTGTGTGTCTCTGAAAGCTCTCTCAGGATGAAGGTTCCTGTGTGTCTCTGAAAGCTCTCTCAGGATGAAGGTTCCTGTGTGTCTCTGAAAGCTCTCTCAGGATGAAGGTTCCTGTGTGTCTCTGAAAGCTCTCTCAGGATGAAGGTTCCTGTGTGTCTCTGAAAGCTCTCTCAGGATGAAGGTTCCTGTGTGTCTCTGAAAGCTCTCTCAGGATGAAGGTTCCTGTGTGTCTCTGAAAGCTCTCTCAGGATGAAGGTTCCTGTGTGTCTCTGAAAGCTCTCTCGGGATGAAGGTTCCTGTGTGTCTCTGAAAGCTCTCTCGGGATGAAGGTTCCTGTGTGTCTCTGAAAGCTCTCTCGGGATGAAGGTTCCTGTGTGTCTCTGAAAGCTCTCAGGATGAAGGTTCCTGTGTGTCTCTGAAAGCTCTTTCAGGATGAAGGTTCCTGTGTGTCTCTGAAAGCTCTCTCAGGATGAAGGTTCCTGTGTGTCTCTGAAAGCTCTCTCGGGATGAAGGTTCCTGTGTGTCTCTGAAAGCTCTCTCAGGATGAAGGTTCCTGTGTGTCTCTGAAAGCTCTCTCGGGATAAAGGTTCCTGTGTGTCTCTGAAAGCTCTCTTAGGATGAAGGTTCCTGTGTGTCTTTGAAAGCTCTCAGGATGAAGGTTCCTGTGTGTCTCTGAAAGCTCTCTCAGGATGAAGGTTCCTGTGTGTCTCTGAAAGCTCTCAGGATGAAGGTTCCTGTGTGTCTCTGAAAGCTCTCTCAGGATGAAGGTTCCTGTGTGTCTCTGAAAGCTCTCTCAGGATGAAGGTTCCTGTGTGTCTCTGAAAGCTCTCTCAGGATGAAGGTTCCTGTGTGTCTCTGAAAGCTCTCTCAGGATGAAGGTTGCTGTGTGTCTCTGAAAGCTCTCAGGATGAAGGTTCCTGTGTGTCTCTGAAAGCTCTCTCAGGATGAAGGTTCCTGTGTGTCTCTGAAAGCTCTCTCAGGATGAAGGTTCCTGTGTGTCTCTGAAAGCTCTCAGGATGAAGGTTCCTGTGTGTCTCTGAAAGCTCTCTCAGGATGAAGGTTCCTGTGTGTCTCTGAAAGCTCTCTCAGGATGAAGGTTCCTGTGTGTCTCTGAAAGCTCTCTCAGGATGAAGGTTCCTGTGTGTCTGAAAGCTCTCTCAGGATGAAGGTTCCTGTGTCTCTGAAAGCTCTCTCAGGATGAAGGTTCCTGTGTGTCTCTGAAAGCTCTCTCAGGATGAAGGTTCCTGTGTGTCTCTGAAAGCTCTCTCAGGATGAAGGTTCCTGTGTGTCTCTGAAAGCTCTCTCAGGATGAAGGTTCCTGTGTGTCTCTGAAAGCTCTCTCAGGATGAAGGTTCCTGTGTGTCTCTGAAAGCTCTCTCGGGATGAAGGTTCCTGTGTGTGTCTGAAAGCTCTCTCAGGATGAAGGTTCCTGTGTGTCTCTGAAAGCTCTCTCAGGATGAAGGTTCCTGTGTGTCTCTGAAAGCTCTCTCAGGATGAAGGTTCCTGTGTGTCTCTGAAAGCTCTCTCAGGATGAAGGTTCCTGTGTGTCTCTGAAAGCTCTCTCAGGATGAAGGTTCCTGTGTGTCTCTGAAAGCTCTCTCAGGATGAAGGTTCCTGTGTGTCTCTGAAAGCTCTCAGGATGAAGGTTCCTGTGTGTCTCTGAAAGCTCTCTCGGGATGAAGGTTCCTGTGTGTCTCTGAAAGCTCTCTCAGGATGAAGGTTCCTGTGTGTCTCTGAAAGCTCTCTCAGGATGAAGGTTCCTGTGTGTCTCTGAAAGCTCTTTCAGGATGAAGGTTCCTGTGTGTCTCTGAAAGCTCTCTCAGGATGAAGGTTCCTGTGTGTCTCTGAAAGCTCTCTCGGGATGAAGGTTCCTGTGTGTCTCTGAAAGCTCTCTCAGGATGAAGGTTCCTGTGTGTCTCTGAAAGCTCTCTCGGGATAAAGGTTCCTGTGTGTCTCTGAAAGCTCTCTCAGGATGAAGGTTCCTGTGTGTCTCTGAAAGCTCTCTCAGGATGAAGGTTCCTGTGTGTCTCTGAAAGCTCTCTCAGGATGAAGGTTACTGTGTGTCTCTGAAAGCTCTCTCAGGATGAAGGTTCCTGTGTGTCTCTGAAAGCTCTCTCAGGATGAAGGTTCCTGTGTGTCTCTGAAAGCTCTCTCAGGATGAAGGTTCCTGTGTGTCTCCGAAAGCTCTCTCAGGATGAAGGTTGCTGTGTGTCTCTGAAAGCTCTCAGGATGAAGGTTCCTGTGTGTGTCTGAAAGCTCTCTCAGGATGAAGGTTCCTGTGTGTCTCTGAAAGCTCTCTCAGGATGAAGGTTCCTGTGTGTCTCTGAAAGCTCTCTCAGGATGAAGGTTCCTGTGTGTCTCTGAAAGCTCTCTCAGGATGAAGGTTCCTGTGTGTCTCTGAAAGCTCTCTCAGGATGAAGGTTCCTGTGTGTCTCTGAAAGCTCTCTCAGGATGAAGGTTCCTGTGTGTCTCTGAAAGCTCTCTCAGGATGAAGGTTCCTGTGTCTCTGAAAGCTCTCTCAGGATGAAGGTTCCTGTGTGTCTCTGAAAGCTCTCTCAGGATGAAGGTTCCTGTGTGTCTCTGAAAGCTCTCTCAGGATGAAGGTTCCTGTGTGTCTCTGAAAGCTCTCTCAGGATGAAGGTTCCTGTGTGTCTCTGAAAGCTCTCTCAGGATGAAGGTTCCTGTGTGTCTCTGAAAGCTCTCTCGGGATGAAGGTTCCTGTGTGTCTCTGAAAGCTCTCTCAGGATGAAGGTTCCTGTGTGTCTCTGAAAGCTCTCTCAGGATGAAGGTTCCTGTGTGTCTCTGAAAGCTCTCTCAGGATGAAGGTTCCTGTGTGTCTCTGAAAGCTCTCTCAGGATGAAGGTTCCTGTGTGTCTCTGAAAGCTCTCTCAGGATGAAGGTTCCTGTGTGTCTCTGAAAGCTCTCTCAGGATGAAGGTTCCTGTGTGTCTTTGAAAGCTCTCTCAGGATGAAGGTTCCTGTGTGTCTCTGAAAGCTCTCAGGATGAAGGTTCCTGTGTGTCTCTGAAAGCTCTCTCGGGATGAAGGTTCCTGTGTGTCTCTGAAAGCTCTCTCAGGATGAAGGTTCCTGTGTGTCTCTGAAAGCTCTCTCAGGATGAAGGTTCCTGTGTCTCTGAAAGCTATCGGATTGCTAAAGTGGTACTGCTCGATGGGTGTGTGCCAGTCGGGTTGATGACTCTGTAGTGACTGTGTCTCGGCGGCGACAGGTTCATGGCGCTGCAGTCGGCGGTGCAGCCCGACTGGCTGGAGCTCCTTTGTGACTCTGACACGCCACCAGGCGCCTCCAAGAAGCGGCAGCGCAACTCTCTGGACCGTTCAGTGCAGCTGCTGGACCAGTGTCTGGAGCTCCGACAAAACTATCAGGTTATAACAGTAAAGGCAATATCAGGTCAGGGGTCCGGCAGAGCTATCAGATCAAGGGTCTGGCAGAACTATCAGGTCAGGTCTGGTCAGAACATTAGGTCAGGTCTGGTCAGAACATCAGGTCAGGTCTGGTCAGAACATCAGGTCAGGTCTGGTCAGAACATCAGGTCAGGTCTGGTCAGAACAATAGGCATGGTCAGAACATTAGGTCTGGTTTGGTCAGAACATCAGGTCAGATCTGGTCAGAACATCAGGTTAGGTCTGGTCAGAACATCAGGTCAGGTCTGGTCAGAACATCAGGTTAGGTCTGGTCAGAACATCAGGTCAGGTCTGGTCAGAACATCAGGTCAGGTCTGGTCAGAACATCAGGTCAGGTCTGGCCAGAACATTAGGTCAGGTCTGGTCAGAACATAAGGTCAGGTCAGGTCAGAACATTAGGTCTGGTCAGAACATCAGGTCAGGTCAGAACATCATGTCAGGTCAGAACATCAGGTCAGGTCAGAACATCAGGTCAGGTCAGAACATCAGGTCAGGTCAGAACATCAGGTCAGGTCAGAACATCAGGTCAGGGGTCCGGCAGAGCTATGAGGTCAGGTCAGAACATTAGGTCAAGTCAGGTCAGAACATTAGGTCTGGTCAGAACATTATGTCTGGTCAGAACATTAGGTCTGGTCAGAACATTAGGTCTGTTCAGAACATTAGGTCTGGTCAGAACATTAGTTCAGGTCAGGTCAGAACATTAGGTCAAGTCAGGTCAGAACATTAGGTCAGGTCTGGTCCAGCCTTGGAATTTGGGCCATTTTCTGGACTTTTTGGGTCCAAAGAATTTTGCTCTCTTCATATTTGTTCAGGAAATTTGCTCTCTTTTCGCCTGATCTTACCGACATTGTAGTTTAAATATAATTCAATTTTCCTCACAAGGATTTAATATCTATTACAAATCAGGATTTTTTACTTTCCAAGTAAAATAATTAAAACAAAAATGAAAATCTTAACTACCTGACAATACAATTTTACTCTCCACCTATGGATTTTTACTCTCCGGGACCAGGTCATGAAATGAAAAATCCAACACTGGTCTGGTCAGCATCAGGTCAAGTCTGGTCAGAACATTAGGTCAGGTCAGGTCAGAACATTTGGTCAAGTGTCCGTGGGACCGATGTGTGGTCTAAAGGTAATAACAATTGACCAAGGTATGCTCCGCAACTACGGAAGGCTTTCAATTTATGCTAGGAAATGCCGCATCAAGTACCTATTTGTTTATCGAAAGTTCCCGAAGACTGCAGGCCTGAGGGCTTTCGCTAAACCAAGACGTTCGCTGTTCAGTTTGTGGCATGGATGACTCCGTTGATGTTCTATAATCGCGTACCAGCATGTCTCCGTTGATGTTCGGATCTTGTCGAATCAGGCCTATCGTTTGTGGGTATGGATGGAGATCTAGCTTAGCGGTCAACTTATCTGTTATCGGTCTCTAGATATTATCGATAATAGCCCGTCACAATCAGTTGATACATTCAGTATGTATCAGTTCGTTCAGTTATTCAGGATTCCTGTATTCGACACAAAAAAAAGACTGCCCTTGAAATACTCTGAATGATATAACTTCTCATCTCTTTAGAATCTCTCCGACACTGCTATTCTGCGCAGTGTATTTACGCGTCTCGTCTCCCCGTCGCTGATTTGTCCCGCGTGTCCTCACCCGTCTCGGTCCTCCTCCGTAGAGCCTCTCTGACACGGCGCTGCTGGGGCCGCTGGTGGGAGGTCACGTGACCGAGGATCGGGCCAGGTCAGCGCGCGCCGCCGCCGAGCGGTCGCTGGACGGCTACGTGCTGGAGGGCCTGGCCAACGGGCCCGACTCGCTGCTGCTGCCATCTGTGGAGAGGATCACGCAACTGGTCCGTGACACGCTGGTGAGTTAGGGACAAGGGAACGTTACTGGGTCGTGGCTTGTCTGGTGAACACGTTGAGGTGTTTGGTACGGCTGTTCTGGTCTGGCGGTCATGGCTTCGAATTCGGTCGTGGTCGTTGAGCGCTAAGTTCGAGCATGGCTCTATTGTGTGCTTTTTCACCTAAAATTATAAGGCGGTGGAGTTATCAGATCCTTGGAATCATAAACGCTCACACTTGCATATTAATAATATTGTTTCATGATCCATCATAATGCGGCCTGTTCACTTTATTTGTGTCACGCTTCTCCTTCCTGCTCTGTGTGCCCTATCACTGTAAAGTGCTGTGTGACCGCCGAGTGTCTCGCCGTCCCAGGCGGAGGTGCCCTGCGACAAACCCCGCCTGTTACACGGCGCGTGGCGGCCGCTGCACGTGCTGCGGCTGGTGCAGTGCGGTCTGGACGTGTTCGACTCGAGCTACCCGAGCCTGGCAGCCGAGCGCGGCGCGGCGCTGGTGTTCCCGATAGTTCCTCAGCCGGCCGCCAGGTGGGACTGCGGTCGCCGTTGGTAATCGATGGACGAAGGAGTGGGGCGGGACGGGACGGGACGGGATAGGAGCGGGACGGGACGGGATAGGATGGAGATGGCGCGGCGTCTGGAGATCGGACGGCTGATGGTGACGGGTGTCTGCTCGGAGACAAATCGCTTTAGTATGTGTGTTTTTGCTGCACTTAAAATTAAAGAAAATATGTCATGTGTATTGTTATTAACAAACATTATTCCAATTGGCATTCGAGGGTAAACGGTTTTCCGTACGTTTCGACTGATAAATCAGCTTGACCTAATTGCACATGGCAGTAATTTGATAATCTCTGACAATGCCCGCCGTTAGCGGACTGCTTATTATAGCTGCCAACCGGCCAGGCTGTGGCGGTTAGTGACAAACGTTTGTATATAATTAGCCTGGTAATAATCCCCATGTCGGCCTGCAGTGCTGTTTATTAGAACTACTGGTCTGTTGTGACGTCACTGGCGGTATTTGTGTCGACTCTGAGACTGCCGACCGACCGGCCGTCTCTGTGTGTGTATGTTTGCCGAGAAGTGGTCCCCATCTCAGTAGCTAAACATAACTCGTCTGCCGCAGGCCAGACACCAGTGACGTCACTGGGGTCGATTCGCCGGCGGCGCGGTACGAGATCTCGCTGGGCGAGAAGGGGTGAGTGGATGACGCCCCGTCGGCGGCGGTGATAGGCGGGTATCGGACGTCGGTGCCGACACTCTGTTTGTGCTCCATCCCGACGGCGGCTGCCGGAGTGACGGATCGGGCAGTTGGTCCCGCAGGGAGGAGCGCTCCCGGCGGTCAGCGGTGGCCCGAAGAAGACTGGGGAGGTCTGCTGGGGAGAGGGGGAAGAAAGTCTTATCCTTTAGGAGGATAGGGTCCTATAGGAAAAAGTATTGATGAAGTAGAAGACATAGGATGGGAAAGGTTTGTACTGGCCAGAGGACGTAGGCGGGCTGCGCCGTGTAGAGGACATGACTGAGGAGGCCCCCTCTTAACAACTCTGGATCCATCGCAGCACTACTTCGGCCGTGTGGCAGCAGGCAGCATGCTGGGAGGTGACATCAACACCGTGGCAGGCAGCGGATGAGAGACGGGGCGTGGTCCCCGCCCGAGATTTCCACCCGAGAACGCTGCGTGTGCTTGCTCTCTGCGTTGCTGTCGCCCGTTAGGGAACGATGGCCTGGAGGCTGGGGGTCCCTGATGGCATCAACTCGTCGGTGTTCTGGGTCATTAGCGGATGTCCACGGAAAATTAATTGTCATATGGTACAAAAATATCGATTCTTCAATATTATTATCTTATTATCAATATTATTATTATATATTGATTATTATTATATATTGATTATTATTATATATTGATTATTATTATATATTGATTATTATTATTATCAGTATTATTAGCTTATTATCTATGACATATCTATGACTATGATATATAGGAATGGCAAAGTCAATTATTATAAAATCATTTGGATTCCTGGGCGATCATGAGTGGAATATTTTCTAAATGTGTACGTTTTCGTCGGACAGAACTGTTGGAACGATTAAAATACCGTTCGAAAGCTCGTCAAAAATTATTTTGAAACTATTTGAGTCATGTTTTGGCTTAGGTCAATATTGAGGTTACGTCATCAAAGGTCAGATTTTCCAGTTTTAGGACTTGGCTTTAAAAAAATATATCGGGAACTATGACATCCAGGAACAAACGGAAAAGCAATAAAAAGCTCTTGAAAAATGCGATCGCTAAGGTGTCCTCAAATTTTAGCTCAGGTCAACAGTTTAGGCTCCAGAGGTCATCAAAGGTCAAAAAGACGATTTTTGGCAAAACTGTTTTTCACCAATAGCTTTTTACCTAATAAAGATAAGGCAATAATTTTGACGTCATCGTGTTCGTCTCGTCAAGGCTCTTTGAATCATATTCGAGTTGACCAGGTTAGGTCAACGTATACATTTGACATCAGGTCAAGGTAAAGTGGTGACCCAAGTAGGTCATGTTGCATGTTGGGAGACGTGCATGGACGAGACAAACATATTGGTGCCGGTTTCACTTCTCTATCTTCATTCTATCGAGACTTATTGACCAAAAAAAGTGTTGGTGACCTCGGATGACCTCATGTGACTTTGCAAGGGCCCCTGAGCAAAATATTTGCCCGAAACATCAAGAAGGGCTAGAATAACACAGCAGACTATAAAAAGTTGGCCCGATCTGATGTGTGACCTCTAAATAGAAAGCATTTGCCGATTATTTGTCGTTGCCAGGAATAATTTGCAAATGCAATACAATTTGGCGGACAACCATGCAACGCTACAGGAAGATGAATGTTAGCATTGGATTTCCGGCACATTTGTCTATATAGAACAGGGGTACGTTTGTTAAAAGAAAATGTGCGTTGTTCATTCAATAACCACAAATGATCAAGGGAGGAGGCGTTTTCCGACATTTGTAACGTTAAATATAACCAATAATTATGTATTTAATACAAAAAGGCGGACCAACCGCAACAGTTATACAAAGTGCTGGAATTGGTTAGCTTATGCCTGAACAATGGTATTATCTGGTATGGAGTACGTTTGTCTACATTTCCTGAAGAATACGTTGTAAACATGATTATATTACGAATTTAGCGGCGGTTTCCCTATGGCGGCCTTCCGCTTCCAGCCGGCCCGGGAGCAGCGAATGAGCGGCTCGGTCCGTGACGTGCCGGCCCGGGAGCGGCGAATGAGCGGCTCGGTCCGTAACATGCGGCCCCGGGAGCGGCGAATGAGCGGCTCGGTCCGTAACGTGCCGGCCCGGGAGCGGCGAATGAGCGGCTCGGTCCGTAACATGCGGCCCCGGGAGCGGCGAATGAGCGTCTCGGTCCGTAACGTGCCGTCCCGGGAGCGGCGAATGAGCGGCTCGGTCCGTAACGTGCCGGCCCGGGAGCGGCGAATGAGCGTCTCGGTCCGTAACGTGCCGTCCCGGGAGCGGCGAATGAGCGGCTCAGTCCATAACGTGCCGCCCCGGGAGCGGCGAATGAGCGGCTCGGTCCGTAACGCGGCGGTATGCCGTGCTCATTATTATGCTAATTAGCGTGGCGTGTCCGATGGCGGGTGGCTGATCGACGGGCTGTCATGAGCTGTCATGAGCTGTCATGAGCTGTCAGCGAGATAGAGGGTAGAGAGGGATGGTGGCGGCGTGGCAACTGTACACAGCACCAGGGTGCAGCCAGCCGCAACTTGTTGCGTTGTTTTTCTGGAGAAGGTGACGGCGGTGAGATACGAGCAGAGTGTGGGAAATCAGGAACTTCCGTCAGTTCAGCTATATTCAATCCAAGTTAAACATGTTGGATGACTGTGCTCAGATGCCACTTAGCAAGTTCGAGGTTGTGCTTCTAAACTTCCTAGGCTTCATTTAAGACGCTATGATCATTGATCACTTCACTGGGCCAACCATTGTCTTAACCTGCACTGTGTTGATCCCCGTCTTCACCATGTTGTCCCGTGCCTTCATTCCTGTTGAGCTAGCTTTAACTCTTTGCTTTAACCTTATGATTTCACATTTGTGTCATATGACCACGTCCATGTGCACGAAGACCTGAGTTATTTATGATTTCCCTCTGTCGCTTCTACACCCTCACCGTGTTGGTACCTCTCCCCGCCACCCCGCCACCCCGCCACTCCGCCTCCCGTCACCCCGCCTCCCCGCCTCTCCGCCTCCCCGCCTCCCCGCCTCCCGTGACCTCCCGTGTCTCTGGACCCTGGACCCTGGACAGGTTCTGTGAGGACGGAGCCCCACTGCTCCCAGACTGTTCCTGACCTCCTGTGACCTGTGACCTGTGACCTGACCTCTCTGTGACCTGATACATGTGACCTCCTGTGACCTGTGACCTCCCGTGTACCTGTGACCTTCCGTGACCTGTGACCTCCCATGACATGTGACCTCCCGTGACCTGCTGCCTCTCGTTGCAGGTTCCGTGAGGACGGTGCGCCATTGCTGCCCGATGCAGCTGCTACACCTGCAGCAAACCACAGCCGCGCCTACATCCACCACCTGATCAGTGTGAAGGAACTGCTGGCCCCCCTGCTGCTCAGTCTGTGAGAGTCATCGGGTACAGCGTGATGGCCTGCAGGTCAAACGCCCCTGATCGGCTCGGCACCCCAATCTCAGCTGGTATCACTACTGGTGGGTGGACGCTCCTTTCTCAGGTGGCGAGGCTCGCAGGATTCCTTCTCGTCGAGCGCCGGACGCTTCTGGTTTAGACAGCGGTTTGCGCATTTTCGAGAGCCGACTGCGTCAAAAGCCCTTAACCTTTCGTTCTCTCACAGTTCGTGATGCAAACCATTTTCCTGCGAGTCACTTGCTCTGCATGCGTTCAATATCTGTTTACGTGCATGTCAAGTTTCTGCATTTTATCGTGTGGTTGGCCGCGGACATATGGCACCAGAGCTTCTCTCGCGGCACAGATACTGGCTGATGAAGGGAATCATTGAACCTCAGCTATTATTTACAACTTCCCGAAATTGATAGTCGACTTAATTGCTCATTCACATTTGCCTACTGAGCATGGCCGATAAATTTCCAGTCGACGACACCGTATGGGCTCTGGTGGATCCAAGAGCAGCTCGCCGGTAGCCCGTTATTTCCAGATCCGGCGCGGGGCACCCATCTGTCGCTCGCCAGTTCCACTGAATCTTCCTCTATAGCCGCCGGACGACATCCACTGTGTCTTCAGACTGTCATTTTAAGATCCCGGCACGGAACCAGGCAGTTCCGTATGCAATGTGTCCGATCTGTTGGATTGGAATCATCCGCACCGTTCGAAACTGATGCTGTTAGCTCGATTGTCCGTCCTTCGAAAGGTGGACGGCTGCTGCTGGGGTACATTGTTGAGAAACAATACCAAATGTGCTGTCTGACTGAAGGTCAGTTTAGCTGTGCAATGTGCATGTCGGGATTGAACGGGCACTCTCGAGCAGTTGTTACCAGTTATTTGTTCGCCCTGCCTCGCAGCCAGCTCGCCTGAACCACCTCATAATTCAATGCAATCTACCACCTGCTTTGGATGACTGAGCAAACACAATAAGGGGCAATCAGCAAATGCATCCTTTTGTGGGGTATACAATGACTTTTCTTCCGCAATGTATTTAGTGGACACTTTATGGTCGGAGTCAGTGAATTGACTTGAAAAAGATGTTTTCTTATATGCCAGACCGGATGAATGAATCGAGCGGAGTATTG
>JAXIVJ010002540.1:0-107739 GCA_036785665.1 Chirona hameri
CGGTCATTCCTGAAATTTTTGCACTCGCCCTACGGTCTCGTGCAAAATTTGTCAGGCTGACCTCGGACTTAAACAAACTTTTTCCCGGCCCCGGGAGGTATTATATATTTCCACCACGGCCATGGGGTATTTTGCAGGGCTAAATATCCCACTAAATACCCTACGGCGTAAATCAGTTGTCCGAGGTATATACGCCGTCGTGACAGGTGTGACTGCCTGCCTAGTGCCGCCATTTGCATTTTGTATTGGGGGCTGGTCACGTTTTTTTTTGGTAGACAAAGAAGTGCCACATCTAGCGATAAGTGAAGATGCCCAGCATATATTTTTCTGGACATTAAATTTGGTTAAAAAACGAGCCAGGCTTCGAAACTATGGGACCGATCTGGGCTATATCTTGACCATTTGATTTGGCGTCGTCCAAACCAGTGTCTTCTGAGTTTTATCCATTTTGGTCCAATTTAAGTGGACCAAATTTGACCAAAAGCACCCAGAAGTTTTTTTAGTGGGTTTGGTCTAATTTGGTCCATTTAGAGTGCACCGATCTGTATAAAATCCAACACGACACTATTGTTGGTCACGCCGGATCGAATGGTGAAGAAATAACCCAGATCGGTCCTATAGTTTCGGAGCATGGATTGGTCTTTGAACCCAATTTAATGTCCATACAAATATATGACGATGAACACACCGTATTTCAAAGCAATATCATGTGGCACTTCTTTGTCTACCAAAAAATTAACGCCACGCGAGCAGGCTCAAAGGGCCTGTTCCACCACTGGAACAGGCACATATCTCCGCCAACAAATCATTGATCATTGTAAACTAATGACGAAGGCATTGCCCGGTAGCCATAATATCAAAGATAGTTTTCATCATAAATATGCTCAAATACAATACTTTTTCCATTTATGTACGCGAAATACAACGAAAAATGCAAACTTTTAGTCAGATGTTAAACATGTCAATTGTTGCCAGTTTGAAAACTGCATACGTCATACAATACATGGTAGCTTTCGACGTGAAAGCATGTAACGTTTGAGCTAGCGTACCCTGTGTGAACTAACCTGTTAGGTGGCCATTCGGGAGTCGGGTGTTGCTTCGACAAAACGGATCAAAATATTGATTGGAAATGTTCTCAACTGGGTAAGATTTAATCTTGGATGTTTGACAGCGACATTTAACACATTTGAGTGTCATAAACTGTTTGTAGGGGTTTGAACTTTAAATTTCTTGTGAATGATTCTAAAATCAAGTACAAAGTAGCGGGGCCCTACCATAAACATTAGGACTATGGTATTGCATGGTAAGAATGATCTTCAAATCTATAAAGTTAACATTGGGGCCCTACCTATCATTTGCAGGACATGACGCCCCTGTTCAGGTGTTCATGTACATGATGACTGAGTATTAGTAGGTGTCGTTATTCTGTACTCTGTAGTAATAACCAAGGTTACTATAACAAAAGGTTAGAGAAATCATACGTCACTGATTCTGAAGCTGTATGACTGTACTAAGGCTGTATGACCAAGACTTTATGACTGGGACTATATGACCAAACTGACCCGGTTTTGGAATCAGCACATCTCTACCAATCCATAAGGGTCAGGCAAGCCAACATTTTCCCAGTAGGATCTTCATGGGGCCATCCCCAAAACAATCCCCGTTGGCTCATGTGTTGAAGGCCACGGACCATGGCTTTAGTGACGTCATCACATAAGAATGTCAAACATTTGTCGGGGCTGGTACTAACTGCTATTTCATATAACTCTGATTGTACTGTTATCATTGATTTGAGTGTTGATACACTATAAATCAATATTTATTATGGTGAGCTCCATATCACTCACCTGTGTGTTGCTATGGAAGTGAAGTGAACTGCTGGTTACAATATTTTTGAGCTCTGCCCTGAGCTTGTGCGACGCGCGCATTACTTTAAAATTATCAGGCCCCGGACCGCCCGGAGCCCAGTGATTTCCTTAAAGTTGAGGCCCAGCCCTGGCCCGGCCCAGGCCCAGCCCATGATCCATAGGGCCAGCCCGGCCCATGACGAACTCTGGTCGGCAGCCGTTTGTCTGACCTTGCACTGCCGAGGGCAGCAGGCCCGTCCCGGCCGGCCGCCCGCTATAAAGGCAGCGCGCCGGCCGTCCAGAGGCACAGTATATCCCTCTCTTCTCACCAACCAACATGAAGCTGCTGGTAAGCGGCAGGCAAACAATATCCAGAATACAGGGTCTCTCATAACAAACTTTAACGAATGTCCTCACTAATTTGTTTTAGGATTTTAATCATGATGGTGTGTTGTGATAGGTTTATGTTTAAATCATAGTAGGTACAGATGATTTTCTGCAATTGTATATTTGGCAGACGTTTATTTAATAGCCTGAAGGCATATCAATATTCCTGTATCCCCTGGATGTTTCCGTATTAGTTGTATGCCTACGTTTATAGTTTGGTCGTTACATAGCACGTCCACTCAGTCGTTGCTGTTCCACTGGAGCTGTTGTTTTGAAGTGTAATCCGGTGTGACAGGTGCTGTTCGTGTCTGTTGTATTGAAGTGTAATCCGGTGTGACAGGTGCTGTTCATGTTTATTGTATTGACCTTTTGTCCTCTGTGACAGGTGCTGTTTTTTGCTGTTGTATTGACCTGTTGTCCTGTGTGACAGGTGCTGTTCGTGTCTGTTGTATTGACCTGTTGTCCGGTGTGACAGGTGCTGTTTGTCGCTGTTGTATTGACCTGTTGTCCTGTGTGACAGGTGCTGTTCGTGACTGTTGTATGTATTGAAGTGTACTCCGGTGTGACAGGTGCTGTTCGTGTCTGTTGTATTGACCTGTTGTCCTGTGTGACAGGTTCTGTTCGTGTCTTTTGTATTGGCGTGTAATCCGGTGTGATAGGTGCTGTTCGTGTCTGTTGTATTAACCTGTTGTCCTGTGTGACAGGTGCTGTTCGTATCTGTTGTATTGGCGTGTAATCCGGTGTGATAGGTGCTGTTCATGTCTGTTGTATTGACCTGTTGTCCTGTGTGACGGGTGCTGTTCGTGTCTGTTGTATTGACGTGTAATCCGGTGTGATAGGTGCTGTTCGTGTCTGTTGTATTGACCTGTTGTCCTGTGTGACAGGTGCTGTTCGTTGCTGTTGTATTGACATGTTGTCCTGTGTGACAGGTGCTGTTCGTGTCTGTTGTATTGGCGTGTAATCCGGTCTGACAGGTGCTGTTTGTGTCTGTTGTATTGACCTGTTGTCCTGTGTGACAGATGCTGTTCGTGTCTGTTGTGTTTATCCGCTATCCTGTGTGACAGGTGCTGTTTGTCGCTGTTGTCGCTGCTGCCACGGTGGTCGAGGCCGCTGGAGGTTATGGTCATCAGCAGTGAGTATCCAACACGGATTGGCACGGTGTGGTGCACAGCGGTACACTGACACGGGTCAGTGGCAAAAACACAGTACTGGGAGCACAACACATTAACTTCGGCAGGCAACAGCGTTGACTTGGGTAGCCAGCTGCTAGTAGATCATCAGTGAAGTCCGTCAGTGTCAATGCTGTGATGTCGTGCTGACACCTGTGACCCGACCTGACCCGACCTGACATTACCCCGCTCCAGGCACTACCCGGTGAAAACCATCGTTCAACACCGCCGCTACCCGGTGGTGAAGCACGAACGCTACCCGGTCGTGCGCCACGTGCCCGTCTACAAGCCCGTCTACAAGACGGTGGTCAAACACGTGCCTCAGCCGTACCCGGTCTACAGGCAGGTGCAGGTCGTCAAGCACGTGCCTGTGGTCAAGCACGTGCCTGTGGTGAAGGAGGTGTCTGTGGTGAAGCACGTGCCTGTGGTGCAGCACAAGTACCACGTCAGGAAGGTGCCCGTGCAGGTGCCCGTCTATGTTGAGAAGCCGTCCTACGGCTACGGCCACCATTAATCTGAGATATAAATAACGCGCCGTCTTGCTGAAAACATCGCGTGTTCGACAACGTATACCTGTAAATCCATATACACACTAGTCTTTCCAGCGGGGTTACGTCATTGTCCACTGTCCTGCTAGCTTGCTCTCTCATTGCTGAAATGTGGTAGGTGCCCTGCATTTGTGCAGCACCTGTCCGATGATAAACGCGATGTTCCAGAGACCGGTGTCGTTGTTCCACGAGTTGACTGCATATTGCATTGCTATTTATGACTGGTTGTTTTGACGCGTGTGTAAGCTGCAATGAAATCCTTGTGCTATCAAATACACTGAACATACGATCACGTGAGGCGTTTAAGTCACTGGCTGAGCATTTACAGGTCATAGCAAGGAACATCCCTACTCAGTACTCATCCGATATTTTTGATTTTATCTTCGAATTTTCTCTCTCAAGTCATGTACTTTAACTCAATTCATAGATACTTATAAACTAAAATATTTGGCACGGCGGATTCGCTCCGCAACATACGGGATGAATTTGTTCACTTGTCCACCCGTATCGTTACAAATAAGTATAAATAGGTGTGACCGTAGGAGCATGATGCATGTTCTGTTAATATTCCATTATTTACGAAGCATGAGATTGTCTGACTTGAAATCAATCAAAATAAGCACAATTTTTTACAATTTTGTGATATTGGTTTCTCCACCCGTATCGTTACAAATAAGCTTACATAGGTGTGACCGTAGGAGCATGATGCATGTTCTGTTAATATTCCATTATTTACGAAGCATGAGATTGTCTGACTTGAAATCAATCAAAATAAGCACAATTTTTTACAATTTTGTGATATTGGTTTCTCCACCCGTATCGTTACAAATAAGCTTACATAGGTGTGACCGTAGGAGCATGATGCATGTTCTGTTAAAATTACATTGATTACGAAGCATTAGATTGTCTGACTAGAAATTAATCAAAATAAGCACAACTTTTTACAATTTTGTGATATTGGTTTCTCTGCCTCTATACCCCACCACACATTTTTTGAAATTTGAGTTAATGTGCTAATTTAATTAAATTTTAGTGTTTTACATTAAAAAATGCAATACGACAGTTCTAAGACTTTGAATGTTGATGTGTGAAAATTATCAGGTGGGTACATCCGCTGGGTAGTTGCAAAGAAATCAACCTCTGAAAGTTCACAATTTAGAAATCGCGGTCGCTTCGTGATCGCTCGGTAATAATGTCGGGTATAGTGCACGTAAGTAGTGTCCGTTTACAATACATATGCCTTCAGTCTTCTTGGCAGTCTTCTTGGATATCTCATTGTGTAATATTAAGCTCGTAGTTCATGAACTTATCCATAGTTCAACCACTGTTAAATTTGAAATAGGCTGTACAGTGTACACTGCGATCTGATCACGTATTTTTAGGGAGAAAATGTACTTGCACATGAATACATGTGTATGTTCATGATACTGCACTGGCAGACATCGGAGACTCTTGAGAGTTCCCATAGGCCATACAGGGGTCGATTTAGTCTCTGCAGAGAGACACATTTTACGAGAACCTTGGAGGGGGTCTTTGGTCTCAAGATTATCATTTTTTGTCAAGGTTTTCAGCGTGAACTTAAATTTTCCTGCAAGAGAATGCCTGAAAAAGTCGCGGCACCGGCCGGGATTGAGCCGGGCACCCTTGACATGTTAAAGGGAAGTGTCGACCTTGGTAGATTCGAGCAATTGCTAAACAGAGTATGACTAAACAGAGTATGCAGATCATGATTCTGCTATTCATTTATCATAAAACCCGAGAACTGTGGAGATATAAATGCCATATAATATTATACAAAATGACGTCATTTTCAGATATAAATCACAAACGCACATCACAAACACATTTTATGATGAATCGAATTAGATAAACAGTGCCACTGTATGCCACCGCCGGTTTTATGCACACCATAAGATACATACAACAGGTCCGCCATCTGGTAGCCCTTTCTTCTGTGACGTCACATGGATTTTTTTTTGTCTGTCAACGAACACACAAAAAAAACAATTATTTTCTTCAAGTGCCAGTGCCAAGTGACAAGCGACCGACGTGTCGCGTGACTACGGCGACCGGCGTGTCGGCGATTTGTTTACAAGTGGCCATTCAACAACGTTACACAGATTGATGCAAAAGCGCCACATGTTGCGCTGTCCAATAGTGGAGGGCAAATACCGATCATTAATTTTCCCAAACTTCCAACTTTGAATTAGGGAATAATTTTATTTAATTCTTAAATTTAGATAACAACATTCTAATACCATAACGGTAGCCAAAGCAACTGTTGCTAGCAAAATCAAAAGGAGTTTATCTCTCTTTAGTAAATATAGTCAAATTATGTGCTTGTTTACGTTGAGAGCGATCCGTCGCCTGAACACTGAATATGCTAATATATATGTCATCCACGGCGCCGCACGAGCACAGTTCACATGGTAAGCGTCGGTTTTATTTAATCAACATACAGTCTCTCACAATGCGCAGGTACATGGGCTGGTCGAATAAAGCTGGCTATAACACCATATTGCACACGATAAGCACAGCACCAAAATGTGAGAACAGCCAGCATCGGGTCTGGGTCGGCCAGCAGGAGACGCAGGAGTAGAAGGAGGCTGTTGGGCCGTCCTTTTCGAGTTAGAAGACATGCCTGCCGCTGCACCTGATTATGGTCCTGGTTCTGGGGAGAGTTGGGCACGCGATGGTTGAAGAAGCTGAAAAAAGGACAAATCATGACATGATTCCCTGTAGCATACTATGATAACATGGACACACAGTGTCCCAAAATGTGTGCACATTTGTGCAACATCAGTTGAAAATGTTCAAAAATTATCATGAGTCCACTTGATGTACGATAACCTTACAAACCAGTCTGCAAATCCTGGCAGGTTTCAACGAGATAATATCCGATAGGGTTGGCACCAATACATCAAAATTGAGGCAGGTGTTCGCTCCCAGGATATGATACCCTTACCATCGCCCCTTGAGTGGTCAAAGGTGGGGAGGCCAAACAGGTGAGTTTACCTATCTGATCTGGAACACATTAGTCATCAGAATGTGATAAAATATTTGATTTGGAAATCATTGTTTCTCTTTGGCTAGGACAACAAATACTCACTTAAAAACGTTCGCCTTCGACCCATACAAGCAGCATTTCAGCGTCATCGTTCAAAATCTAATGGAAATCACTCAATTTTAAATTAATAACTCTTATACGGATTACGGCCTTGTCAATAAAATGTCCACAAACGCACAAGGAATTGGCCGCCGCCATTATCTACCGTGACAAATAATACATAGATTATATCCGTATTCAATAACACCAGCCGTGCTGTGTACCGTGAGCTTGACGAATCACCGTTGAGCTCGCTAGAGCCAGCTCATCGCTGATTGGTCAAACTTGCTGTACAGTGTACACACCGTGCGAACGCTAGTCTGAACATCACTATTCTCATGCGGGGCAAAACTGCGGGTCAGCCGGCAGTCGCCAAGGCCCCCAAGTTTGCAGGCCCCCAAGGGAGGCTGCAGCCCAGTAATATATGGCTATTGGCTATTTGTATGTATGTATGTATGTATTGACAGTAAAACCACTCCGATGCATCAAACGGCTTTTCTGAGTGTTGCGTAATGGTCAAAAGGTAGAGATATGTTAAAAATGGCACTCAGTCACATGCATACTAGAAACTAAAATACACTCCATGATCATACACACACTCACACCGCGACCGACGTAAACATACCGGGCACCCATCATACACCATGTAAAAGATCACCGAGCTGACGTTTAAAAGATGGCAAAGACGCCTCTCGCAACCAGGCGGCAACGCGTTGTAGCGCTGCGCTACACTGTATCAAAAGTGTCTCTTGCGGGCTTCAGTTCTCACGCGCGGGAGGGCCGAATCGGCGTCCTGGCGTGTGCTTCTAAATCGAAACTCAGAGCTTGTCGAAAGCCGGGAAGCGAGAGCCTGTGGTTCCCCGGTGTTGCGAAGTTTGTGAAGAAGATTGATGGATTGAAGTTTGTACAGTTGCCGGGCGGTGAGCCAGCCCAGTTCATCCAGTTCATTTAGATGTTGGCAGGGTCAAAATTCTACGGATATTGTATCAGGTGCATTTTTTTTTTTAAAGATAAAGGATATGATTCACAAATCACGTGAGTGTATTGATCGTATACAAATGTAAACCACAACTCATACACATGTGTTGACAAGGAATACCGCCAGTCACAAAGGGATAACACATGATAGAAGTTTTATCAAACCACACTTCATTTTCAACATGCAGAAAAGATGATCGGCTGAATAAATTATAAATACCACATATTTATGCAAATAGATGAACAGTGTAGCTTCTGACTTTCCAGATTAATTTAGGATATTTTCGTCGTCGTGACACCGTTTAGTGATGGCCGTAACCTCCCTGGCTACCTCCGTGGCCATACTTGGGCTTCTCTACATAGACGGGCACACGCACTTGCACCTTCTCCTCGCGGTAGTGGTGCTTCACCACTGGGTAGTGCTTGATTACCTCCACGTGCTTCACCACGGGCACGTGCTTGACCACCTCCACGTGCTTGACGACGGGCACGTGGCGCACGACCTCGTACGGCTGGGGCACATTCTTGTAGACGGTGTTGTAGACGGTCCGGTAGACGGGCACCGGTTTGATGACTTCGTACGGCACCCGCTTCACCACCGGGTACGGGTGGTGCTTCACCACAGTGCGCACCTTCTGGTACCTGACAAAACACGCGGCACAGGACGATCGTCAGACAGTGCTGCACACCTGTCCAGTCACCCAAACAGTAGCGAAATTTGCATCAATATGTGAGCTTTCCTCAAAGTTTAAAACACGCATTGAGTGGCAGTGTTGAGCAGTGTTGTGTCGGTCGTTACCCGTAGTTCTCAGTCTGGTATCCGCCGTAGCCGCCACCGTGTCCCCTCCGGCCGCCACCGTGTCCCCTCCCGCCGCCACCACCCAGACCGAACGCCTGGGCTGCGGTAACAACAGTGACGAGCACCACCTGCCGAACCCAACACACAGTCAACACAAATAAACCCTACCGATCAACAATGCTGCCGAGACTCCCATACAGCAACTCAAACGGATTGTGTGATGTAATTAGCAGTACTAAATCGTGTTTCTCTTGGACTCAGCAATACAATTTAGGGGGATTTAACTTATCGTCTCTGTTCAGTCATCTTCTTTACTTAATAAACATTAATATATGTCAACATTGATTATGCAAATATATTTTTTAAGTTATTTTAAGCTTGTACTTATTTAGAAATAACTTTCCGGACTACAATAATTTGAGTAAATAAATACATAATTTAATCTTTGAGAAATAAGTCACAAATATCAGTGCCGTTTACCAGCAGCTTCATGTTGGTGGGTGAGAGGAGAGGGATATACTGTGCCTCTGGACGGCCGGCGGGCTGCCTTTATAGCGGGCGGCCGGCCGGGACGGGCCTGCTGCCCTCGGTAGTGCAAGGTCAGACAATCGGCTGCCGACACTCCGCCGGCCGGGCGACAAGGCGAAACGACAGAGCAGCGGTGGTGGCAAAGCTTCAAGTGGCGATAACCACACCTAGTATTGAAAAATCTCCCCCGGGGACCAGTATCGCAGAATACGTAATGTGATCTTATAGGGTAAAGGTGGGTAACTTTGTGAAAGCCCTAACTTGGTGATTTCCAAAGAACTGTATTTGTAAAAACGCGTTGCCGACTGCCGTCGGCATCGACCTTTTACGGTGGCGTACAGGCAGGGGCGTCGCCACGGGTTTTTGAGTGGGGGAGACGAAACGCCGAATGAACCATTAGTACGGTTCGCGACAATGTGAAGGAAAATCAGGTTTAACCTTGTAATTTTTACTTAGATACGCAATTTTTAGGTGTATTTTTATATTTAAAACTATAGCAGGTGATGGTGAAAAATAATAACTTCTTCGGAAATATTCATGGTAGATTGTCCAAACGACTTTATATTCGATAGGCATTGCCAGGCGATTCGCTCATCGCAGTAGTAGTACTTTATTAAAGGCCATCCACATCAACTGTGGGTATTACGGCCCTCTCGTCAGTAAAATGGGACAATGACATGCATGTAAAACATTCACACTCGTACCGAACGCAGACATACACAGGCCAACTATGACATGGCTATAAGAAACATGACAAAAACGGATGAATGCTAACATGACACTAAAACACTAAAAACACACGGAAGAAGAGCAGACTTGTCAATGATTCATATTTGTCATGAGTCGATTCACAGTGATTCACGGACCATAATGAATGATTCAATCATGATTCAATCACTCAACATTACCATAATGAATGATTCAATCATGATTCAATCACTCAACATTACCATAATGAATGATTCAATCATGATTAAATCACTCAACATTACCATAATGAATGATTAAATCTTGATTCAATCACTCAACATTAAAGGGAAGTGTCGACTCCTTTGTTTAACTCCTTTGATTTTGAATGTGCGACTCTAATATTTTATGAGCGTGATAGGGAGGTCATGCTCTACCTGTGTGCCAATTTTTCATGAACATCAGAATAGTCTGCTGTTTGACCTTAAACATATTGCCTGCTCTAAATCCTTTGATTTTGAATGTGCGACTGTGCGAAGATTTTACCAGAATGATCACTAGGTCGTGATCTATCTGTGTACCAATTTTGAAGCCAATCCAAATAGTCCGCGAATGTATTTCCGAATGTGAATGTGAATGTGAGCCAATTGGACACGGGTGTTGTTTATTTTGATTATAAAATGATATGTATAATATTTATTATAATTGCAAATTCCAAGTTCCAAAAGTATTAATGACTTTACGTTTCACTTTTTTAAGCGAATAGAACATTTATTTTGATTTTGCATTAGGTATTAATTTTTTTTATAAAGCATGATGTGGAATAAAGCGGCGCCGATGCGACAGTGATATTTGGGACATGCGGAGGTCATGCAAATGTTTGTTTATGATTAAGTTTTTGATATGGTATAGCCTAGAAATTAGGAAAAGGTGGGTATCTTTTGATAATTTTTCGTGTGAAAAAGGTGTACGTGTACTGTGTGGTTTATGAACCACTAAAGTATGAGTTAGTTACCTTTTCTAAGTATTTAGGTACCTACCCCTAACCCTACCAGTTCCAAGGTATTCACCTAGTTAGGGCTGATTGAACAGTGGCTTTGTGCCCACTGGAGTTGGACACAAAGCCTCGCTTTCTTTACGCATAGGTGAATTACAGGCTACAGCTCAGGACACAGAGCTCATATAATTGGCCATTAAGCGCCTGGTTTGTCCACAGGGCACAGATAAATGCTGGGCCGTTGGCATATTTTGTGGACAGTTTATGCTGTTCGACCAAAAAAGAATGATTCTTTGAGCAATGAATGATTCAATCAGCCTATTTTCTCTGTATCTCTGTATCTCTGTGACTCAAAACAGGTTTGCGCATGAGGTGAATCGATTCATGAGTCATTCATTTGAAATAAGAATGATTCAATCAAAAGTAGTCGATTCACATTGAATCACTGACAAGTCTGCTCTGTGCGTGACCTGCAGGGGGACGCTGTTTGACATCTGACCTGACCTCTGTCTGTGTGTGACCTGGTAGGAGACGCGACTGCTGTCTGACCGCCGCGCTGGTGTGACCTCTGGCATGACATCTGACCTGACCTCACTCTGTGTGTGACATACAAGGGGACGCTTTTTGCCATCTGACCTCTGACCTGACCTCTGTCTGTGTGTGACCTGGTAGGAGACGCGACTGCTGTCTGACCGCCCCGCTGGTGTGACTTCTGGCATGACATCTGACCTGACCTCACTGTGTGTGACATACAAGGGAACGCTTTTTGCCATCTGACCTCTGACCTGACCTCTGTCTGTGAGTGGCTTGCAGGGAGACACAGCTGCCGTCTGACTTGATCTGACCTCTGCCTGTGTGACCCAAGGGGAGAAATGGCTGCTGTTTGACCTGACATGCCTGAACTCTGTGCAGGGGCGTCGCCCACCGGGGGGGGGGGGGGTTGCCCCCAAATTAGTAGGATTTTAACAACCCAATGAAAGTGAGGTAGAGAGGGAGAACACCTGCCTGCCTCCCCCCCCGTCTCAAAATATTGTGGCAGCGCCCTTGCATCTGTATCTTGTGTGTGCCCTGCTTGGAGACACAGCTGCTGCATGATCTCTGGCCTGATATTTGTCCTGACCTCCGAGTTGACCTCTGACCTGACTTTTGACCCGACCTCTGACATAACATCTGACCCGACCTCTGACATGACATCTGACCTGACCTCACTCTGTGCGTGACCTGCAGGGGGACGCTGTTTGACATCTGGCCTGATCTCTGTCTGTGCGTGACCTGGTAGGAGACGCGACTGCTGTTTGACCGCTGGTCCGACCTCTGGCATGGCATCTGACCCGACCTCTGACATGATATCTGATCCGACCTCTGACATGACATCTGACCTGACCTCACTCTGTGCGTGACCTGCAGGGGGACGCTGTTTGACATCTGACATGACCTCTGTCTGTTACCTGGTAGGAGGCACGACTGCTGTCTGACCGCTGGTCTGACCTCTGGCATGACATCTGACCTGTCCTGTGTCTGTATGTCTACATATGACCGGCAGGCATACACGGTTACTGTCTGACTTCTGACCTGACCTCGGTATGTGGCTGTAGTTAGGCACAACTTCTGACCTCTGACTTATATCGCACAGTTGATATTAACATGGAGTATTTTTTCGTTTGTTGTACATTTCTAAGGTGCGGAGGAAAGGTGAAATGGTGACATCATTTGCTGTGGAGAATGGAATTGGTCATGTTTGGTATTGTTATTGTTACGTTGCTATTGCTTTTACTAAAATGTAAAATGTATGAATGGCTCATCCGTTGACTTTGTTGTTTCATAATACAGCCAGAACAAGTAAGCATGGTTGTTCTCGGTGTTTGAACCAGGGCTTAGTGACTGCGCCTCTGGTCTAGTTCTAAGACCGCTGTAGCTGAGTTGTGACGCTGATATGTGATGTCCTACTAAACAGTCAGTCAATCTAACGGGACGTTGACGCTACATGTGGTAGTATTAAAAATTATAAAAGAGAAGAAACGGTTCATGAAACTATTTATTCAGAAAACCACTCATGTTTGATTGTAAGCATTATTTAATGAAGCTTGTAACTTAAATCAACGGTAAAGGCGTAAAGGCTGCGTAAAACCATGTATTCATCGTAACAATCATTTTGAACGATAAACAAAGATTCGCCCGGCTGTCGTGACATTCCTGGCTGGGCGAGTCGCCGCCGCTACCACCGATGTTCCATTACAGCTTCTCAGTACGCCCTCCCGCCAACGAGTTGCGGAACAACCGCGCAGACAACACAACAAGGAAGCCTGAAGGCAGTGAATACTGAACACAATATAAGATTGGCACTGTTCTGTGACAAAAAAAAATAGCAACCCACCACAATGGAGAATGAAGACAGAAATCTCCCACAAAAACACAGTAACATTGTTCTTTGCTATTGTTGTCTTAAACGAGGAAAGTACACCATTGTTGAAATATTGCTTTCCCATTTTCACAAAAAGGGAAAAAATATCACCAGAAATGGGGAAAATCGCCCCCACCCATTCCAATGCCAATTATATTAAATTATATATTGAAGATGTCCATTTTTTTAAATATTCACTTCATGTAAGTGCAATAAAATTATTGCAAATGCAAATAAATCTGCAAAATAATTGCAAATAAATATATTGCAATACAAAGACCATAGGGCATTGGTAGATGGGCGACTCGCCCATAGACACATGCTGTTGAAATTCATCTAAATCAGCGTTACCAGCTTTACAGCTTTCCATAAACTTGCACTCTTCTTCTTAGTTAGTCATCCAAGTCATCTTTCCTCACTGCTTATATTTTGTTTCTATACAATCACAGCTCTATGATACCAGTAACACTGCAGCCAAGGACATTGCAGCCATCACCCGAAACTTGTGCACTATGTACCTACATGTACTGAATAGGTGGTGGAGTTGTGTGATTGTATGCCATTTTGTACTGACAATATGTATTGCCAATATAAGCAGACTGGTTATTGATTCAACATTTTTAATGATTCAATCACAATTCATTTAATCTTTGGGACCTGAATTATTATATCACCATTTGATTCTGGTTTTTTTTAGAATCGTTTTTTTCAGATTCAAAGAATAAAAAAATATGTTAATTGGTTCACATTTGCTTCAACATTTAAATACATATGACATTTAAGTTATATCAACATTAAAATATATACACGACTGAGGGAGAGAATCTTGCTACGGAGCTCAGTATCGTTTGGATCAGTGAGGCCATGTGGCCTTTCTAAATTCTGCACGTTTATAAGTATAAGTAAGTATAAGCATTAAATATATATTGTGAATTTGTCAAATCAATAAAAATGGAAACATACCTACATGTGTGTGGTCATTAAACCATTGTTACAGCACAAATATCAGATTGGCCATTATTGTTTTATATTGACAATTTATATTGAAAATAACTTACATTTACATTGGCAATTTAGGTATGTGTAAATCCATTAACATAAATCACACATGTTCCTCACTTAACTTATTTGCCTTTTAAATTTAAAAACACTCATCAGTTTTTAGCTGGTACCATGGACGCAGGCTAACACCATTGGTAGCTGTTGGTAGGGTGAATTGCTGTAATCTCGGACACATCATAACCTTGGACTTTTATGCCATCAGAATGTTAACAATACAGACACACTGTGCGCCAGTAGCCCCTATACTCTGATAGCATGACAGGCCTGAGGTAAGACATGTCTGAAGATTGGGCTTTTACCATACATACAGTGTTATAGGTACCAACTTGCAGTAAATATCTGGTAGCTAATTCCCATTATCATAAAAGTATAATTAAATTGTGTTCACACAATTGATATTTTTAACATAAAGGTAGGTGTAGCATGTATTGATGTCTTACTTATTCTAAATTTAAACAAGTATTAACTGCGCATAGGTGGTAGGTACCTACCTAGTACCTACCACAACAATAAGAAACATGGAATTAAATTGAATTACAGGCTCCTAGAATTGCTTTGGAGCTGGTGTGTGGCGTGGAAAACTCTGACTAAAATAAGTATAAAGAGTGGAAAATTAAACCAAAAAGCATGTGTACCAGGCTTTATCACCCAATTACCTGCTCACCAAAATTAGTTATTACCTATGCCAATTTTACCTGTCTTTTCGTCCACAGGCTGTCCCTATCATTACATCCATAAATCAGTATCAGGTTTCCAATTATCCAATACATTTTAAAATAAGGAGTGGGAAATTCACATTAAAACTCAGGAAAAAGAGTGGAAAAATAGTATCCATAGGGTGTCATTTTCCACCCAAATTTCCCAATGCTAGGACACTGAATTAAAATGTATCTAAATCGGCCTTTTTACAGTTTTCAACAAACTTACACAGCTTTCTGTCGTCAAAGAGGTCAATATCTCACTTTAGTATTTACCAAATCATTACTTTTGATACCACAGGAGCTATACGATCCCAGATAAACTGCAACCACCAGCACCAACCCCAAACCCAAGGTGATATATCCCCAAACCCAAGGCGATATGTATAACCCAAACCCAAACCCACGCAAGCGCACGTATTGAATAGGCGGAACGTATTTTATCTACCGTGGCCTGGGCGGAACGATCGGCCTGTATTTTGTCTTAGGTGCGTCGTTCACGTAGCAATGTGTTACCTCTGATTACCTTCACCGTAGTGGGGATCGTTTTTTCGATATCGAAACGAAAAATAAGTAAAAATAATATAAGTGAAAATTCAACTAAAGGGGCTCCAGATGTAAATTTCGTTGTATCCAACCATCACAACAATAGCTACTTATCGTAGGAAAAATAATTTTGACAGATCAAAACAGTAGGCACACTCCCTTTAACACATTTGAAGTCCCATAAACTGTTTGTAGGGGTTTGAACTTTAAATTTCTTGTGAATGATTCTAAAATCAAGTACAAAGTAGTGGGGCCCTACCATAAACATTAGGACTATAGTATTGCATGGTAAGAATGACCTTCAAATCTATAAAGTTAGCATTGGGGCCCTACCTATCATTTGCAGGACATGACGCCCCTGTTCAGGTGTTCATGTACATGATGACTGAATATTAGTAGTTGTCTTAATTCTGCACTCTGTAGTACTAACCAAGGTTACTATAACAAAAGGTTAGGGAGATCATACGTCACTGATTCTGAAGCTGTATGACTGTACTAAGGCTGTATGACTAAGACTTTATGACTGGGACTATATGACCAAACTGACCCGATTTTGGAATCAGCACATCTCTACCAATCCATAAGGGTCAGGCAAGCCAACATTTTCCCAGTAGGATCTTCATGGGGCCATCCCCAAAACAATCCCCGTTTGCTCAAGTGTTGAAGGCCACGGACCATGGCTTTAGTGACGTCATCACATAAGAATGTCAAACATTTGGCGGGGCTGGTACTAACTGCTATTTCATATAAATCTGATAGTACTGTTATCATTGATTTGAGTGTTGATACACTATGCAATCAATATTTATTATGGTGAGCTTCATATCACTCACCTGCACTGAGAGAAAAATTGACTCTCTTAAACTCTATGAGGGGGAGTTGCCCAAATTGACTCCCCAAAACTCCGTCTGATGGGGGGAGTAACTCCATTGTTTACACCCAATAACGCTCCTTACAACACTCCCAGCTCTGATTACTCCAATGAAGAACTCCTTCTTGAACTCCTCTCTACCCTCTCTACTCCCCTCCAAAACTCTGCGTAACTCCTGTCACTACTCCACATAACTCCCCCTGCTACTCCCTTGACCCTTTCTACTCCCCTCCGAAACCCTGCATTACTCCTGTCGCTACTCCACATAACTCCCCCTGCTACTCCCTTCTACACCCTTTTACTCCCATACAAAAGTACCCTGAACTCTATACGTCACTACCATGCTACTCCCCTCCATAACCCCCTCTACAATGAATTTAGACCTGCGCACGCATGGTCAAAATTCATTGCACTGAATCCACATGCAGCACACTCAGACACATTTCGACCCACACAACAAAAACGTTCTTGGCAATACTCTTTATTGCAACACTGAAGGCGATTTCTTCGCAGAAAAAGAAACATTGACAAACATGCGGACGACGCGGGCCTCACCGCCTGCGCGGTGTGTCGGTCTCCACCAGAGGAGCCTGCACAAATATAATGGCTATGTTGCTATATTCATGTTACTTTGCTCGCTGACAAGCTGCATATAAAGCTGAGATAGCATGCATAAAACCAACACACAATATACCAAATAAATAACATAAATCACAGACATGCTTACCGTTATCAACGCCGCGGCCTCACGCGAGGAAATGGGAAGAAAAATGGCTGCCGAACGCCTCAAATACTCTCCTGCAGAAATGCCCTATTATTCTCAAAAACACGCTCGAGAACTCCGGACAGAGTTGTTGTGAGAGTTTATTGTCGGATAGTTAAGAGTTTTCAGAGGGGAGTAGGACACCGACGGAGAGTACCTCTGAGAGAGTTATGTCAACACCATCAGAAAAATTCCCCAAAACACTGCGCTTCGCTCAAACACCCTTTGCAAACGCTCGATAACGCTGTTTACTGGAGTAATAACAATACCATGTGATAGAGTTTAAGGGTGTTTTCGGTGAGAGAGTGGTGTTATGCAGTGTAAATGCCTAGAGTTTTACGGTATTCCGAGGAGGGTAGAGTTGATTTTTTCTCTCAGTGTGTGTGTTGCTATGGAAGTGAATTGAACTGCTGATTACAATATTTTTGAGCTCTGACCTGAGATTGTGCGACGCGCGCATTACTTCAAAATTATCAGGCCCAGGACCGCCCGGAGCCCAGTGATTTCCTTAAACTTGAGGCCCGGCGCTAGCCCAGCCCAGGCCCAGCCCATGGTCCATAGGGCCAGCCCCGCCCATGACGAACTCTGGTCGGCAGCCGTTTGTCTGACCTTGCACTGCCGAGGGCAGCAGGCCCGTCCCGGCCGGCCGCCCGCTATAAAGGCAGCGCGCCGGCCGTCCAGAGGTACAGTATATCCCTCTCCTCTCACCAACCAACATGAAGCTGCTGGTAAGCGGCAGGCACACAATATCCATAATTCAGGTTCTCTAGTAACAAACTTTAACGAATGTCCTCACTAATTTGTTTTAGGATTTTAATCATGATGGTATGTTGTGATATGTTTTATGTTTAAATCATAGTAGGTACAGATGATTTTCTGCAATTGTATATTTGGCAGACGTATATTTAATAGCCTGAAGGCATATCAATATTCCTGTATCCCCTGGATGTTTCCCTATTAGTTGTATGCCTACGTTTATAGTTTGGTCGTTACATAGCACGTCCACTCAGTTGTTGCTGTTCCACTGGAGCTGTTGTTTTGAAGTGTAATCCGGTGTGACAGGTGCTGTTCGTGTCTGTTTTATTGAAGTGTAATCCGGTGTGACAGGTGCTGTTCATGTCTGTTGTATTGACCTGTTGTCCTCTGTGACAGGTGCTGTTCGTTGCTGTTGTATTGACCTGTTGTCCTGTGTGACAGGTGCTGTTCGTGTCTGTTGTATTTACCTGTTATCCGGTGTGGCAGGTGCTGTTTGTCGCTGTTGTATTGACCTGTTGTCCTGTGTGACAGGTGCTGTTCGTGTCTGTTGTATTGAAGTGTAATCCGGTGTGACAGGTGCTGTTCGTGTCTGTTGTATTGACCTGTTGTCCTGTGTGACCGGTGCTGTTCGTGTCTGTTGTATTGGCGTGTAATCCGATGTGATAGGTGCTGTTCGTGTCTGTTGTATTGACCTGTTGTCCTGTGTGACAGGTGCTGTTCGTGTATGTTGTATTGGCGTGTAATCCGGTGTGATAGGTGCTGTTCGTGTCTGTTGTATTGACCTGTTGTCCTGTGTGACAGGTGCTGTTCGTTGCTGTTGTATTGACCTGTTGTCCTGTGTGACAGGTGCTGTTCGTGTCTGTTGTATTGGCGTGTAATCCGGTGTGACAGGTGCTGTTTGTGTCTGTTGTATTGACCTGTTGTCCTGTGTGACAGATGCTGTTCGTGTCTGTTGTGTTTATCCGCTATCCTGTGTGACAGGTGCTGTTTGTCACTGTTGTCGCTGCTGCCGCGGTGGTCGAGGCCGCTGGAGGTTATAGTCATCAGCAGTGAGTATCCAACACGGATTGGTACGGTGTGGTGCACAGTGGTACACTGACACGGGTCAGTGGCAAAAACACAGTACTGGGAACACAACACATTAACTTCGGCAGGCAACAGCGTTGACGTGGGTAGCTAGCTGCTAGTACATCATCAGTGAAGTCTGTCAGTGTCAATGCTGTGATGTCGTGCTGACACCTGTGACCCGACCTGACCCGACCTGACATTACCCTGCTCCAGGCACTACCCGGTGAAAACCATCGTTCAACACCGTCGCTACCCGGTGGTGAAGCACGAACGCTACCCGGTTGTGCGCCACGTGCCCGTCTACAAGCCCGTCTACAAGACGGTGGTCAAACACGTGCCTCAGCCGTACCCGGTCTACAGGCAGGTGCAGGTCGTCAAGCACGTGCCTGTGGTGAAGCACGTGCCTGTGGTGAAGGAGGTGCCGGTGGTGAAGCACGTGCCTGCGGTGCAGCACAAGTACCACGTCAGGAAGGTGCCCGTGCATGTGCCCGTCTATGTTGAGAAGCCGTCCTACGGCTACGGCCACCATTAATCTGAGATATAACGCGCCGTCTTGCTGAGAACATGGCGTGTTCGACAACGTATACCTGTAAATCCATATACACACTGGTCTTTCCAGTGGGGTTACGTCATCGTCCACTGTCCTGCTAGCTTGCTCTCTCATTGCTGAAATGTGGTAGGTGCCCTGCATTTGTGCTGCACCTGTCCGATGATAAACACGACGTTCCAGAGGCCGGTGGCGTTGTTCCACGAGTTGACTGCATATTGCGTTGCTATTTATGACTGGTTGTTTTGACGCGTGTGTAAGCTGCAATGAAATCGTTGTGCTATCAAATACACTGAACATACGATCACGTGAGGCGTTTAAGTCACTGGCTGAGCATTTACAGGTCATAGCAAGGAACATCCCTACTCAGTACTCATCCGATATTTTTGATTTTATCTTCGAATTTGCTCTCTCAAGTCATGTACCTTAACTCAATTCATAGATACTTATAAGCAGCGGCGTAGCCAGGATTTCGGCCAGGGGGGGGGGCAAACGGGTTCAGAGGGGCCCTCGTAGCCAATTGGGGGCCCACACACTGGCGGATCTAGGGTTCGAGTTTGGGGGTAAAAATTTATATCCCATCAAACCCATCAAACCGCCTGAAATCAGCACAAAATGTACACATTTCCTGATAAGAAAATCTAAGCAACTTTATCTAAGGAAGTTTGTTTTAAATCAGCTATCAATGCATAAGCAAGCGAAATCCGAAGAGTTTTCAGAAATGTGTGAGACTTTTTGGGATTCCCCCCTAAAAAACTTGGCAGATCCAGGGGAAAAGGGGCCATAGCAGCCGTCACACCGCCTGAAATCAGCACAAAATGTACACATTTCCTGATAAGAAAATCTAAGCAACTTTATCTAAGGAAAGTTTGTTTTAAATCAGCTATCAATGCATAAGCAAGCAAAATCTGATGAGTTTTCAGAAATGTGAGACTTTGGGATTCCCCCTAAAAAAATGCCGTGCCCCCCCACCACCACCACCACCCATCCAAAACGTCTTCTTCCAAACGTCCAGACCCCAATACATTTTGTCCTAACGTCATAATAACTTCACGCGCATCCACATGAGGGCTTGCGCTGTTATTGTAGCTCGTTGGCTATGCTACCAAATGCTGGCATATTTAGGGAAATAGGGGGTCGGACAGATCATTTTGTAACCAACGCTTAGAAGTCGATAACATTAACTCGGTAGGCCTGAGGCAGGCACGTAGCCAAGGGGGGAGGCTACCCGCCCCCCCCCCCCCCCGCCCTGGTGGCCCGGCGGGCCCTTTTCGGGAGGCGCAGCGCGCAGCGCACCGAAAAGGGCCGACGAGACCACGCTCATGGACTACGCAAAGCGTGGTATTTAAGAGTTTAGAGCATTTCAGAGGTTCTTTAGGGGCACCAGGGCCCTTTCTGAAAGACCAGAGGGCCCTTGGACGTTCAGAAGAGCCCTGTACATGTCAGAAGGGCCCCTGGACAAGCCGAAAGGGCCCCTGAGCGGGTCAAAGGGCGACTGAACACGTCGAATGAGCACCGAGCCAGCACAGAGGGACCCCTGGGAAGGTCGGAGAGTCCCCTGAACATGTCGGCAGGGCGACAAAGCAGCCAGTGCAGTCCCTTGCCAGGTCTTAATTAAGGACCCCCAGAACAGGCTGGAGGGCCCCTGGACAGACCATCACCAGAGGGCCTCTGGGAAGTTAAAAGGGCCCCTGTGCATGTCAGAGGGGCCCTGACCAGACCAAAAGGACCCCTGAACATGCCGAATGGGCTCCTAGTCAGCACGGAGGGGCCCCAGGGCAGGTCGAAGGGCCCTCTGAGCATGTTGACAAGGCGACAAAACAGAAAGCGCAGTCTCTTGCCAGGTTGGAAGGGCCCCTTAAAAAGCTGGAGGGCTCCTGGGCAGACCAGAGGGCCCTTGGGAAGTTCAAAGGGCCCCTGTGCATGCCAAAGGGGCCCCTGACCAGACCGAAAGGGTCCCTGAGCAGGTCAGATGGCCCCTGATTACGTCGAATGGGTTTCTGGCCAGCACAGAAGGAACCCTGGGCAGGTCGGAGAGGCCCCTGAGGATGTCGGCAGGGTGAAAAGCAGCCAGTGCAGTCCCTGGCCAGCTCGGAAGGGCCCCTGAGCAGGCTGGAAGGCCCCTGGACAGACCAGAGGCCCCTGGACAGATCAGAGGGCCCCTGGAAAGTTGAACCTCACAAAATAAAGTGGCCGAAGTCCGTAGAGTTTTTCATATCCTTTTTTTTTTGGGGGGGGGGGGGTTAAACGCTCGGGAAGGGGCCCTTTCAAGGCGCCGCCCCCCCCCCCCCCCCCCACACACCCCCTGGACGAAATCCTGGCTACGTGCCTGGCCTGAGGGGCCCTCGAAATGCCTGAGGGGGCCCTCGAAATGTCTGAGGGGCCCTTGAAAGGAATTGGAGGCCCTGGGAAGGCCTGAGGGGCCCTCGAAATAAATACCAGCTCTTAAATGCTCTTATTTATTCATGTTAGATTTGTTCGTGGACGTTCTTTATGTGACATAAGGCGTTTTGCGGGCACCTGACACCATCCAAAACACTGGGGCCCTCGCTCGGTCGCCAGAGGGGCCCGCCTGGCCTCCAGGGGGGGGGGGGGGCATGGCCCCTTTGCCCCCCCCCCCCCCCCCCCCCTTGGCTACGCCACTGCTTATAAGCTAAATTATTTGGCACGGCGGATTCGCTCCGCAACATACGGGATGAATTTGTTCACTGGTCCACCCGTATCGTTACAAATAAGTATAAATAGGTGTGACCGTAGGAGCATGATGCATGTTCTGTTAATATTCCATTATTTACGAAGCATTAGATTGTCTGACTTGAAATTAATCAAAATATGCACAACTTTTTACAATTTTGTGATATTGGTTTCTCTGCCTCTAAACCCCACCACGCATTTTTTTAAATTTGAGTTAATTTTCTAATTTAATTCAATTTTAGTGTTTTACATTAAAAAATGCAATAAGACAGTTTTAAGACTTTGAATGTTGTTGTGTGAAAATTATCAGGTGGGTACATCCGCTGGGTAGTTGTAAAGAAATACACCTCTGAAAGTTCACAATTAAGAAATCGCGGTCGCTTTGTGATCGCTCGGTAATAATATCAAATATAGTGCACGTAAGTAGTGTCCGTTTACAATACATTTGCCTTCAGTGTTCTTGACAGTCTTCTTGGATATCTTATTGTGTAATATTAAGCTCGTAGTTCATGAACTTATCCATAGTTCAACCACTGTTCAATTTGAAATAGGCTGTACAGTGTACTCTGCGATCTCATCACGTATTTTTAGGGAGAAAATGTACTTGCACATGAATACATGTGTAAGTTCATGATAGTGCACTGGCAGACATCGGAGACTCTTTAGAGTTCTCATAGACCATACAGGCGACGATTTAGTCTCCGCAGAGAGACACATTTTACGAGAGCTTTGGAGGGGTCTTTGGTCTCAAGATTATCATTTGTTTTTGTCAAGGTTTTCAGCGTGAACTTAAATTTTCTTGCAAGAGAATGCCTGAAAAAGTCGCGGCACCGGCCGGGATTGAGCCGGGCACCCTTGACATGTTAAAGGGAAGTGTCGACCTTGGTAGATTCGAGCGATTGCTATACAATGACTAAACAGAGTATGCAGATCATGATTCTGCTATTAATTTATCATAAAACCCGGGAACTGTGGGATATAAATGCCATATAATATTATACAATATTACGTCATTTTCAGATATACATCACACACGCACATCACAAACACATTTTATGGTGAATCGAATTAGATAAACAGTGCCACTGTATGCCACCGCCGGTTTTATGCACACCATAAGATACATACAACAGGTCCGCCATCTGGTAGCCCTTTCTTCTGTGACGTCACATGGATTCTATTTTTTTTTGTGTCAACGAACGCAAAAACAACAATTATTTTCTTCAAGTGCCAGTGCAAAGTGACAAGCTAAACTACGGCGACCGGCGTGTCGGCGATTTGTTTACAAGTGCCCATTCAACAACGTTGCACAGATTGATGCAAAAGCGCCACATGTTGCGCTGTCCAATAGTGGAGTGCAAATACCGATCATTAATTTTCCCAAACTTCCAACTTTGAATTAGGGAATATTTTTTTTTAATTCTTAAATTTAGATAGCAACATTTTAATACCATAACGGTAGCCAAAGCAACTGTTGCTAGCAAAATCAAGAGGGGTTTATCTCTCTTTAGTAAATATAGTCAAATTATGTGCTTGTTTACGTTGAGAGCGATCCGTCGCCTGAAAACTGAATATGCTAATATATATGTCATCCACGGCGCCGCACGAGCACAGTTCACATGATAAGCGTCGGTTTTATTTAATCAACATACAGTCTCTCACAATGCGCAGGTACATGGGCTGGTCGAATAAAGCTGGTTATAACACCATATGGCACACGATAAGCACAGCGCCAACATGTGAGATCAGCCAGCATCGGGACTGGGTCGGCCAGCAGGAGACGCAGCAGTAGAAGGAGGCTGTTGGGCTGTCCTTTTCGAGTTAGAAGACATGCCTGCCGCTGCACCTGATTATGGTCCTGGTTCTGGGAGAGTTGGGCAAGCGATGGTTGAAGAAGCTGAAAAACAGGAAAAATCTTGACATGATTCCCTGTAGCATACTATGATAACATGGACAAACAGTGTCCCAAAATGTGTGCACATTTGTTCAGCATCAGTTGAAAATGGCCAAAAATTATCATGAGTCCACTTGATGTAAGATAACCTTACAAACCAGTCTGCAAATCCTTGCAGGTTTCAACGAGATAATATCCGACAGGGTTGGCACCAATACATCAAAAGTGAGGCAGGTATTCGCTTCCAGGACATGATACCCTTACCATCACCCCTTGAATGGTCAAAGGTGGGGAGGCCAAACAGGTGAGTTTACCTATCTGATCTGTAACACATTAGTCATCAGTATGTGATAGAGTATTTGATTTGGAAATCATTGTTTCTCTTTGGCTAGGACAACAAATACTTACTTAAAAACGTTCGCCCTCGACCCACACAAGCAGCATTTCAGCGTCATCGTTCAAAATCTAATGGAAATCACTCAATCTTAAATTAATAACTCTTATACGGATTACGGCCTTGTCAATAAAATGCCCACAAACGCACAAGGAAATGGCCGCCGCCATTATCTACCGTGACAAATAATACATAGATTATATCCGTGTTCAATAACACCAGCCGTGCTGTGTACCGTGAGCTTGACGAATCCCCGTTGAGCTCGCTAGAGCCAGCTCGTCGCTGATTGGTCAAACTTGCTGTACAGTGTACACACCGTGCGAACGCTAGTCTGAACATCACGATTCTGATGCGGGGCAAAACTGCATAAAACGGCTTTTCTGAGTGTTGCGTAATGGTCAAAAGGTAGAGACATGTTAAAAACGGCACTGAGTCACATGCATACTAGAAACTAAAATACACTCCATGATCATACACACAATCACACCGCGACCGACGTAAACATACCGGGCACCCATCATACACCATGTAAAAGATCACCGAGCTGACGTTTAAAAGATGGTAAAGACGCCTCACGCAGGTCCGGCGGCAACGCGTTGTAGCGCTGCGCTACACTGTATCAAAAGTGTCTCTTGCGGGCTTCGGTTCTCACGCGCGGGAGGGCCGAATCGGCGTCCTGGCGTGTGCTTCTAAATCGAAACTCAGAGTTTGTCGAAAGCCGGGAAGCGAGAGCCTGTGGTTCCCCGGTGGTACGAAGTTTGTGAAGAAGATTGATGGATTGAAGTTCGTACAGCTGCCGGGCGGTGAGCCAGCCCAGTTCATCCAGTTCATTTAGATGTTGGCAGGGTCAAAATTCTACTGATATTGTATCAGGTGCGGTTCGTTTTATAAGATAAAGGATATGATTCACAAATCACGTGAGTGTATTGATCGTATACAAATGTAAACCACAACTCATACACATGTGTTGACAAGGAATACCGCCAGTCACAAAGGGCTAACACAGGATAGAAATTTTATCAAAACCACACTTCATTTTCAACATGCAGAAAAGATGATCGGCTGAATAAATTATAAATACCACAGATTTATGCAAATAGATGAACAGTGTAGCTTCTGACTTTCCAGATTAATTTAGGGTATTTTCATCGTCGTGACACTTTAGTGATGGCCGTAACCTCCCTGGCTACCTCCGTGGCCACACTTGGGCTTCTCCACATAGACGGGCACACGCACTTGCACCTTCTCCTCGCGGTAGTGGTGCTTCACCACTGGGTAGTGCTTGATTACCTCCACGTGCTTCACCACGGGCACGTGCTTGACCACCTCCACGTGCTTGACGACGGGCACGTGGCGCTCGACCTCGTACGGCTGGGGCACATTCTTGTAGACGGTGTTGTAGACGGCCCGGTAGACGGGCACCGGTTTGATGACTTCGTACAGCACCCGCTTCACCACCGGGTACGGGTGGTGCTTCACCACAGTGCGCACCTTCTGGTACCTGACAAAACACGCGGCACAGGACGATCGTCAGACAGTGCTGCACACCTGTCCAGTCACCCAAACAGTAGCGAAATTTGCATTAATATGTGAGCTTTCCTCAAAGTTTAAAACACGCATTGAGTGGCAGTGTTGAGCAGTGTTGTGTCGGTCGTTACCCGTAGTTCTCAGTCTGGTATCCGCCGTAGCCGCCACCGTGTCCCCTCTGGCCGCCACCGTGTCCCTTCTGGCCGCCACCACCCAGACCGAACGCCTGGGCTGCGGCAACAACAGTGACGAGCACCACCTGCCGAACCCAACACACAGTCAAACCAAATAAACCCTACCGATCAACAATGCTGCCGAGACTCCCATACAACAACTCAAACGGATTGTGTGATGTAATTAGCAGTACTAAAGCGTGTTTCCCTCAGCAAGACAATTTTGGAGGATTTAACTTATCGTCTCTGTTCAGTCATCTTCTTTACTTAATAAGCATTAATATATGTCAACATTGATTATGCAAATATATTTTTTAAGTTATTTTAAGCTTGTACTTATTTAGGAAGGACTTTCCAGACTAATAATCATTTCAGTAAATAAAAAAAAATAAGCTTTGAGAAATAAGTCACATATATCAGTGCCGCTTACCAGCAGCTTCATGTTGGTTGGTGAGAGGAGAGGGATAACTGTGCCTCTGGACGGACGGCGGGCTGCCTTTATAGCGGGCGGCCGGCCGGGACGGGCCTGCTGCCCTCGGCAGTGCAAGGTCAGACAAACGGCTGCCGACACTCCGCCGGCCGGGTGACAAGGCGAAACGACAGAGCAGCGGTGGTGGCAATGCTTCAAGTGGCGCTGACCAAACCTAGTATTGAAAAATCTCCCCCGGGGACCAGTATCGCAGAATACGCAATGTGATCTTATAGGGTAAGGGTAGGTAACTTTGTGAAAACCCTAACTTGGGGATTTCCAATGAACTGTATTTGTAAAAACGCGTTGCCGACTGCCGTTGGCATTGACCTTTTACGGTGGCGTACAGGCAGGGGCGTTGCCACGGGTTTTTGAGTGGGGGAGACGAAACGCCGAATGAACCATTAGTACGGTTCGCGACAATGTGAAGGAAAATCAGTTGTGACCTTGTAATTTTTACTTAGATACGCAATTTTTAGGTGTATTTTTTATTTATTTAAAACTATAGCAGGTGATAGGTGACAAAGAATAACTTCTTCGGAAATATTTATGGTAGATTGTCCAAACGACCTTATATTCGATGGGCACTGCCTGGCGATTCGCTCATCGCAGATTGGGATACATATCACAGTTGTTCGTTTTACATAGAGAGCTACTAGTTTTAACCCGTCCGCTCCGCTGGACGATTAGCTGGCATCTCCGGGATGGAGGTATCTGCACCAATTCAGCACGTTAATTAACTGGACTGAAACTGTAACTGCATAGGACATAATTACCTATTACCCGTCAAGGAATCACCGCCCCCATCAGCACGTGAATTCACTGGGATTTTTAAACTGAATAAACTGAGCGGTGCCGGATAGACAGACATATAGACAGATAGCCAGATAGACAGACAGACAGACAGACGCTTATCAAATAGTAATATAGACTAGAGCCTTGTGCTCGCTCCGCGTCGCAATCCCATAGATTCGCAATCCCGATAGATGGATGGAGATTTGTATTTTTTTACTTGGCGGGCTTGTCGGGCTTGCGGAGCTTGGGTGACTTGCGGGGCTTGCGGAGCTGCGGGACTTGCGGGGCTTGCGGGACATGTGGGGCTTGCAGGGCTCGACTTTCTAGACTTTTTCGACTTTTGACTTTTTGTTACTTTTTATACTTGACTTTTTTGACTTTTTTTGACTGACTTTTCGACTTTTTTGACTTTTTGACTTTTTTTACTTTTTCGACTTTTTCGACTTTTTCGACTTTTTTGACTTTTTTGACTTTTTGACTTTTTTGACTACTTTTTTTGATTTTTTTGACTTTTGACTTGACTTTTTTTTACTTCACCCGAAATCCATCTCGAACTACAACCAACCCATCTCCGACACAGCTATAGCTATTTAACGCACTTGCAATTTAACGAATTTCTCCGGAATGGAGGTTCCCTATGCACAAATAAAGGCCCGTGAATTACACAGAGATTGTTGGCTGTTTTCCCAGCTCGGAACTACAGACGCCGCTCAACTATTAATATGTATCGGAATTCTCTTGGACGGAGGCTCCATGCTCACAAAGACACGTGAATTCAGTGACGTCATGAAGCCTGTGCGGTATGTGCAGCTACTGATACGTGCCAAGTTGCAGTGTCCCTGGACGGAGTTTCGTTGTCTTTTTGAGCGGGTTTCGAGGACCATTATTGGTTTGCACCCCCCCCCCCCCCTCTGCCTCCCATAACCCCCGGCATAGAGCCCCCTTCCACCAACCACCGAAACTCCCTGCCCCTACATTGTCTACACGTACCACACGGCTGGCCGGGACCTCGGCTCGGATTAAATTCTCGGCAATCTCCTGGACGAAAGACTCCACCTCACTAACGCATGTGCTTAACCCGCATTCCTTTCGCGGACAGACACGAAAACCTAGCTGTGATTCGAGTGCAAAACGGACACTGCTCAAATAGATATATAGTAGACTAGCGCCTTGTGCTCGCTCCGCGTCGCAATCACAAAGATTCGCAATCCCGATAGATTGCATCCCGATAGATGGATGGATATTTGATTGATAGATGTATTACTTTTGCTTACTTTTTTGACTTGTTAGTTGGACTTGTGGGACTTGTGGGACTTGTTGGACTTGTTGGACTTGTTGGACTTGTCGGACTTGTTGGAATTGCTCCTCCAACCCCAACCTCCAACGTCTCCTCCAACGTCTCCGACACAGCTATAGATATTTAAAGGGAAATAATGACCTTTTTCCACAAAAACGGAGTTAGCACTTGAAATCGCCAGACGAGACCAAAATATATTGTAAATTCATCACATTTTGTATGAAAACTTTCCTACCGAAAGATATTTCAAGTTAAAGTTGATAAGCGTTCCACACTTTAACGACCGGTACTTGCAAGTACTTTTGGTCCTCATCAAACTGCGGGCTTTTCCCGTATTGTTTTTTTACGCAATGGAGTGGAAAATATATTGTGCGTTCTGCTTGTTGTGATTATATGCCCGGCGATCTTCTAAAACTAACAGCGATTGGAAAAAGTGGCAATACAATCGGAAGCTCATCGATGCACATCAACGGCGGCATAGTTAGTAGTTGCGACCCTCAATTTTTGAAAATAAATTCATTTGTTTTCAACATTAGGAGTATTGTATAATTTGTCTGTGGCTGTATATAACACTATGTTTTATATTATCATGAAAAATAAGAATTTTTCCCAAAAAAACTAACAAACAATAACACAAAACTGGCAATTAAATCGGAAGCTCATCGATGCACATCGACGGCGACCTATTTAGCGTCGGCGATTTGTTTACAAAGCATTGTCATGCTTCTCGGCGCACTTAACCATTGTGGCAAGTTGTTGCTAGTAGCGCTTTCGTTCTCCATGGCAACCAGACGTGACCCAATGAAAAGACAGGAAGTATTCCCTTTCTGGCTTTCGATTGGCTGACGCCTGGTTGCCATGGAGAACGAAAGCGCTACTAGCGTGTGTCCGAGCAGCGCTCAGTTTGATCGAAAATGTCACAGAGCCTCCAAAAATGCCACAATCGATGTAAACAATGGTAGGGAAGGGCGAATTTGTCAATGACCTTCATGAAGTACACAAGGTACTTGTTTTGTATTTTTCCCAAACTTACAACTTCGAATTTGGGAATCATTTTATTTAATTCTTAAATTTAAATAAAATAATTTTAAAACGATAGCGGTAGCCTAAGAAATTGTTGCTAACAAAATCAAAAGGTCATTATTTCCCTTTAACCCTATTTGTAACAGGGGGGGCGGATTCCGCCCCCCCCCCTTCATGTTTTTCGCAGATATCTTCAGAACGGCTGGGAGCAGGCCCATGAAATTTTGGGACTTTTCATAGAATTGAACTCCGCATTTGGAGTCAAAATTTTGAGTTCTTAACTTGAACAGAGGCGGTTCCAGGGCACAGTTTTGGGTGGGTTCGGAGGCGACATTTGGCGAAAATACGGAAATGCGATCTTCCCGGTTTCTTCCTAACTGCATCAAGTATGAAGGAGTTACATCGGCTTACCGTGATTGCAAAAAGTGCAAATTAGATGATGTTAATGAAATATCATACAAAATTGCATGGCAGAGGCGGTTTCAGGGGCTTGAAAAAGGGGGGGGGGGGGTTTCCAGGAAGTATTCAATGCTTGGCGGGAAGCCAATAGAGCAATGTAAGGGGCATTTATAGCTATCAAGATGTAAAAGATAGCTTCTGCTTCCATTATTTGCATAATTTATTACATAAAGAGTTTCAGAGGCGTGTTCAGGAACATGAAAAGGGGGGTGACTGGCATGGTGATGACGATATGCCAGCGATAACGGCGCAATATACGTTTAGCTTATAATAATATATGCACATATGAGACCAGAAAAGGGAATTAAGTCATTTTTTGCAGAGGCGCGCTCAGGAATGGAAGAAAGGGGGTCATATTATTGTAAGGAAACTAAGAGGCATGGGCGTACAATGACATAACATACTGCAGTTTTCGGATCAAACACGCACCACAGGCTACTCTACGAACGATTATAAGATAATAGGCGAGTCCAGGTAGGGTAAAAAGGGGGGTAAGCAATGTTAATTGAAGTTGTAAGTGAAATAGTCACTGTTGACTAGTTAGTATCATAATAGCGGATAATATACTTATCAAAAGGTCTTGCGCCGCCCTATTTTGGATCCTGGATACGCCTATGATGAAGTACAACATGCAAAAAGGAACTATCTATGATCAGTAACATATTTATAGTGCTGGGCAGCAACTTGTCTGCGGTTAATATTTTTCCCAATTTTACCCCCCTTTTCACTAACCTGGTACCGCCTATGGCACAAAATATGATTTATACCTGTTTTTCTAATGTCTCAATCACATACCATTTCATTTATCAAAAAACAACATCAAAAAATGGTTTTATTACGCATTTACTTCACCCCCATATTGAGTGACCTGCAAACGCCTATGATTTTTGAATTTTCAAACGTCACCGTCATATATCAATTTCCGATTCAATCTCTATCGATTCCCATTAGTGGTATTAAAATCGGTCGATAAACATGAAAGCTATGTTGAATCAAAAATACCACTAAAATTTGTCGTTTTTGCCCCCCCCCCCTGTTGCCCCCCTATCCAAAATCTAGATTTTTTTTTTTTATTTATAAATGTAGATCGTGTTGAGAGGAACCAAACACCGTTTCATTTTTGGAAATCGGACGGGTAGATCTCGAGATCTCCGGGAGGGGGCGGAATCCGCCCCCCTGTTACAAATAGGGGTAGCCAGGAGCCTGTTACAAATAGGGTTAACGTACTTGTAATTAAACGAATTTCTCCGGAATGGAGGTTCCCTATGCTTATAAAGGCACGTGAATTACACACAGAATGTTGGCTGTGTTTTCCCAGCTCGGAACTACAAACGCCGCTCAAATATTAATATTTCTCGGGGATTCTCCTGGACGGAGGTTCCATGCTCACAAAGGCACGTGAATTCAGCCACGGACAAACACGAAAACCTTGCTGTGTTTCGAGTGCAAAACGGACACTACTCAAATAGATATATAGGAGCAAATAGATATATAGGAGACTAGTGCTAACCCGTCCGCTCCGCTGGGCGATTACTGGTGTCCCGTGTCAAGTAGTGGTGCAAGCCAATGCTAGGTAATAGGGATTGATAACCCGTACTACCCGTGACACCTGTTGTACCTATAATACGTTTTTGTACCCGTCATACATCCGAAGTACCCGTCAAAAACCGACGGAAAACGACTTACACCCGTAGTACCCGTTGTACCGTGATATCCCCGTTATAGCCGGCACTCACCCATTATACCCGTGGACCACCTATGGCACCCGTAATACACCTGTTAAACCCGTGAAAACTCCACCCCGGCTTAGCGTATATGTTCATTGATTATGCCGTACCGTATGTCGATGACCTTCGTTTCGAGTGATTCCGTGGTTGCTTCTTATTGGTTGTGGCACTGTAGTATCCGTGGTCGGATCTGATTGGCTTTCGACTGGGGTGAAGCGATGTAAAACTCGTATCCATAAACTGTTTTTTTTAGCGTAAAATATTTTTTAACACCTAGGTAAGTTACAGCACATATCTTCGCCCAACGCTGCATAACCTAAAACTGTAACTATCGTATCAAATGCGTCGGAAATGTACGAATTATGCACCACTCGGTAGTATCCGTAAACTCGTTTGAAAACCTTAAAATCACGTACTTCACGTGCTTATAGCAATGTGTTACTGCAATGTAGAACTGCCGCTTTACTGTGTTAAATTCGATCCGGAGAGACAGACAGACAGACAGACAGACAAACAGACAGACGTTTATCAAATAGTAATATAGATTGCATACTAATTATAAGAAGTGGCAGCCACCTAGGTGTCCATCTGGCCTTTCTGATGCCACCCGATTGCTTAATAACTCTGCGCACCTTGCATTCAAAACAGCGAATTTGGGCATGTTTGTGGGCTGTAGGGTCGCCCTATGTTATGCAAATTTTCCGTTGATCCATGATCGCAATAGAGTGCAGTTTAATATGCAGTGAATATCAGAAAATATATGCGCCACCCGGCTGCCACATGACTGGCTTTTTATTTTGCTTTCGGGAGACACTAGCTCAGTGGTCATGGGGGTCAGGGTCAGGGTTTAACAGATATTTAGGAGGTCGGTGGTACGATACAAGGCAACGTCACTGGCGTTTTTCTATCTTCTTCATAAACTCAGCGCATCTCACTGTTCCACATGCTGACCGACCCTGGGTGCTAGTAACTGTACCAGGAGTACGGTCCGCCCCGGAACCGTTAAAGTGAATAGTTCACCTTTAACATGGGGTTTTGGACTGAGATAGCAGATTTGTAGAGCAGATCTAAAAATGGTTTATGGTGAAAGAATTACCTCTCTACGTTAAGTAATTTCGACACAGGACTAGTGGGCCAGATTTCAATCCCGCTGTTCCGGGCCACGATCGGGGAATGAACGCTCGCCGCCGCGCCGCCGGAGGCAGGTACACTCTCTGGCACGTAGTCTCTGGTCACGACGCCTCGTTAATATCCGCTCAGCCGCCCGGGCGGCGCGGCGGCCCCTTGTCAGAGACTGTACTTGGCGTCAGGCGGAGCGGGGCGGAGCCAGAACGCCAGCTGATATCGTACGATTTCTCGTGAAATAGAAAGAAAAACTTACTTCTGTCTCCACATATATCCATCAGTTGTCCAAACCAAAGTCATATTCATAGTTTTGAGCCCAAGATGCACCTAATGGTTGAACTTCAAGACCACTTTCAAGGTGACCTATTCCCTTTAACTGCCGACGGCTCGTTATGCGTGTTGTCGTTTGTGGACGGCTAGCCAATAGGCCGGGTCATTCGATAGGTTTTTGCGAGCATGCACAGATTAATAGTGAAATTATTACGCGCAAACTTTTTACAAACCTAGTTGTTATTTTTTTAATGAAATTTGGAGGTGCCAACCAGACTCTTTTTGGAGACACTTTTGCGATTTTTTCGTCAACATCGTACATTTGCGCATTAATATTTTTTTTTTTTTTTTTGTGAAAATATCATTTTAGAATTCTCCGTATTCTGTTTTACACCCGTAGCGATTGTCCTGAAGTTATCATCGACAATAAAGCTGTTACCTTGCATTTCATGTAAGGATTTTAAAACACCCGCTCAGAGCGCCATCTATTGAACGGACTTGCAATTGATGCACTAGGTGCAGTTTCCCGGCTGCGGAGGTCTGCAGAGGAGCTCCACACGCACTGAAATCAGTGGCGGCGGATAAGGGGGGCGTCAGAGGGGAAGCTGCCCCCACTCAAGAAGTTGGGGGGGGGGGGGGGAGGGGCGGGGGGCAAACATATGATTGCTCCCCCCATAAATTTTTTAATTGATACATTTGCTGATAATTTTTCAAGAAGTTGGTTAGATTTTTTCTTCTTGACCTAAACATTGACACCGATTGCACCGAGGTGCCCCCAGTCTGCCCGAGGGGCCCTCTAACGCCGACAGAAAGCCCTCAGTCGGCTTAAGGGGGCCCTCGGAAGGCCTGAAACTTCAACATGGGCTGCCCGACGTCATTTTTTACGACCATTTAGAGGCCCTGCAAAATATAGTGACCTCAATCCGAGGATATACCATTTCGCGCCATTTTTTATGGGGGAGGAGAAGGTGGGCCGAGGAATTCCCCTGGGTTTCTTTGCACCCTCCCCCATCCGAAAATACCTTCCGCCACCACTGACCGAAATTAAACTGGGTTGCCTCCTGCCCCCCGTTTCCTGCTTCCTTGCCACTGAGTTATCCTCTTGGTATTGCATTTCATCGCTTGTGGAGCTCCGCTGCAGGCCTCCGCAGCCGGAAAACTGCACCTAGTACATATACTGCAATTCCTCTCAATAGATAGCGCTGCGAGCGTGTGCATTAAAATCCTTACGGGAAATGCGGAGAAACAGCTTCAATGTGTATTATAAATTTATGAAAATCACTACGGCTGTCAACGAGCATACGGAAAATTCGAAAATGATATTTTCAAAAAACTTAAACAAATAATTCATGCCAAAATGTACGATATTGCCGAAAAATGGCAAAAGTGTCCCTAAAAAGGGGCCGGTTGGCACCTCCCATTTTTGTTTAAACATAATGTAAGCTTGTAATGACATAGCGCAGAATCTTATTTCTTTGCAGCTATTCGGTCGAAGTGACTGAAAACATGCACACAAAAAACGTTCATGTCATCAAACTATTTGCCTTTGTTTCCTTTCAGCAAGCACAAAGTGTGCCTAAACAACAAATAAAAAAATTACCGTCATAATATGCTCGTTGTTCTGCTACCGAAATTTCATTTAAATTCCTGTCAACTTCCCTCAATAAAAGTAAAAAATATTGTCTTGATCCCTTCAATTCTTCCATTGCACTAGCACTTTTTTCCTAATCCTTTTGTAATATAGAAACCTGCAATATTTCCGAGCAAAGTATGGATTTATGTCTCCGAAACTGGGGGGGGGGGAACAATCCCACAGTATGACGACCGGGAGGACGGTGTCCCTCCGTCCACCTCCCTACGGTAACGCCCTTGGATACAGGAGACGGCAGCATTATGTGTAGTTATAGATGTGTAGTTGAGTGTTTAGGTTCTACCGTTGATTGAAGTTTGTCCAATCTTGTGTTGTCTCGAATGAAAAATGTTTCTTAGTTGTCTGGATACCTAATCGAGCAGCGGTAATGACATGGAAATTATGTGTAGGGTAAGCCGGTGCAAAACCGGCTAAGGTATGTGCCGTATAGCTCTATATATGTACAAGGTATCGAAGCAGCGTTACTTTTGTCGTTAAAAGTTATCATTTTCCTGTGATCTATCAAAATATGAACTCATTTGCGCAGAATTCATGCGTACAAGATGTGGTGGGGCGAACCCTTGTATTTGCATCGGGTCAAATATGGTACCAGGTACGGGGAGCACCGCCCGGCCCAAGGAACCGTGCTGCCAGGTTAAGCGGCAAAATGTACCAATACCTGTACGGCGCGTGTTTGCGACAATGGTCTATTATAGCATGGTCTACTGATATATTGTAGTTACTGGTTAGCATACAGGTGCGGATTCAGGATTTCGGTCAGGGGGAGGGCGCACATTGTTGACCGGGGGAAGGGGGGGGGGGGGGGTGTCACGGACGGTAAAGTTGTTGACCGGGGGGGGGGGGGGGCGTGATCATAAACCGAACAATTGTTTTGTTGAGCAGGACGGGAGATGCAGCGTACGCCAATTGCTATTGAACAGGGAGGGAGGGGGGGGGGGGGGGGGGGGTTCTTGACTTATGGCTCCCTAAGTATGAAAACGTTCCTCGGATGTGGCACTTCTCCTTAGCCATGTCAGTCAAACATTGCTTTAAAACATATAAACAAACATAAACAAACATATTGCTTTAAAATTAGATGTGGGCATCGTCCATACTTGGTTCTCCAATATATCTCTCTTTTTTAACCATATATTTGCAAAATTTTATGTGATGAAAAACTGTTTTTTTATATCCACAAAATCAAAATCTTCAAACAATATTCAGAAACCAGAATACATATTGGAGAACCAAGTATGGACGATGCCCAAACCGAATTTAAATGCGACGCCGCTATACTTGACGCTGTCATATACGCGACTGACAGCATGGATAGAGCCATGGTGATGTCACTGGTCACCGCCGGGTGCTGGGTGAGGTTGGTGCTTACCGACGTTCCGTGTATAAATATTGTTTGGTTAACAAATGATGGTATGAAAGTAATATTTACAAATCAATAAAATCGAAAAAATAATAGTTATTCGGTGTTTACTTGAATAAAAGTCGGTTCCGGCGTTGCGATTATAGCGCCACCTGCAGTGCTATGGTGATCCCATCTGCATGGAATTAATTCAATTTCAGGAGACTGAGGAGACCATCCACTGTTCTCAACAGCTGACTGCAAAGAACATACCGCGGGTGCAATCCTCGATCGGGACAGACTTTTCTTCTTCGTTGACTGCCTGATGGTCTCAGAGACATAAAATGGTGACCTGGAGACTATATATTTCTGAACGATGCTGGGAAATGACTGCCAGTCGAGGTGTTTACAAATATTTGTCACAAGACAGAAGGTCAGGTGACAATTTTTTTTTTACAGCGAAACTGGCAGTCATGACCAGCGAAGTTCAGAAAGGTATTTATCATATCGTAGCCAACAAGTAAACCTCTCAAGGAAACCTCAAGACAACCTCAACAAGTAAACCTCAAGTGAACCTCTAAAAAACCTGTTTTATTCTCAAGTAAAATATAATCTGAATTTATACGAAAAACAGTGGTAATACATACAATTGTTTTTTTTCAGGTGAAATACATTACTCTGAAGCGAATCTGCTGAATACAAACGTGTCTAACTTGCAGAATAAGAGTGTAGAATACAGATTTTCTGCACTTTTATTCTGCACGGTAGAATAGGACACATGCAAACCATGCAAACCCAAATGAGAAGTATGAGAAATATTTACTCTCAACAACCAACGCGGAGACCATGTATATTTATCAGGCAAGACCATCCACTGAAAAGTCTCGAAATGGAAACCGTGCGGGTTTCTCAGGGAAGAGCATTCAGCAAAAGTTCTAAAAACTGTTTTTGAGTGTAACTAAATCGTGTTGAATGGTTATTAAACTTTTAATCATTATTGTCATAGCATGGAAGTTATGGCCAAAACGTAAAATGTCAGGTTATGTGTTTATAATATTTGCTGGGATCTTTGACAATATCACAAAGTTTTATGGAAGAGAGCACCGAATCCATGACTACGGCTATGTGTTACCGCTACAGCATGTACCGACGTACCGTCTATCACTTCATTTCAACGCATCGCTCGTTATTCACCTGATGGGAATAACAGGTATTACCTGCAACATTATTTATCGGTGAGGTATTCAGACAAGGATAACTGGATGCACGAGGTCAGTTGTCTATGCAAGGATTCGAAGCATTCCAGCACCGGCCTAATGGTTCGGGGTGTGGGGGGAGGGGGGGGCTGCAGCCTAGTAATATATGGCTATTGGCTATTTGTATGTATGTATGTATGTATTGACAGTAAAACGACTCCGATGCATAACACGTGAGTGTTGCGTAATGGTCAAAAGGTAGAGACATGTTAAAAACGGCACTCAGTCACATGCATACTAGAAACTAAAATACACTCCATGATCATACACACACTCACATTGCGACCGGCGTAAACCTACCGGGCACCCATCATACACCATGTAAAAGATCACCGAGCTGACGTTTAAAAGATGGTAAAGACGCCTCACGCAGGTCCGGCGGCAACGCGTTGTAGCGCTGCGCTACACTGTATCAAAAGTGTCTACACTGTATCAAAAGCAATGCTTCAAGTGGCTCTGACCAAACCTAGTATTGAAAAATCAACCATCTCCCCGTGACCAGAAATGCAGAATACGCAATGTGATCTTATTGGGTAAAGGTAGGTAACTTTGTGAAAACCCTAACTTGGTGATTTCCAATGAACTGTATTTGTAAAAACGCGTTGCCGACTGCCGTTGGCATCGCCCTTTTACGGTGGCGTACAGACAGGGGCGTCGCAACGGATTTTTGAGTAGGGAGACGAAACGCCGAATGAACCATCAGTACGATTCGCGGAAATGTAAAGGAAAATCAGTTTTAACCTTGTAATTTTTACTTACGAACGCATTTTTAGGTGTAGTTTTATATTTTAAACTATAACATTTGATAGGGGAAAAATAATAACTTCTTCGGAAATATTCATGGTAGATTGCCCAAACGACTTTATATTCGACAGGCAATGCCAGGCGATTCGCTCATCGCAGATTGGGATACATATCACAGTTGTTCGTGTTACATAGAGAGCTATTGCATACAAATTATAAAAAGTGGCTGCCACCTAAGTGTGCATCTGGCCATTCTGATGTCACCCGATTGCTTAGTAACTCTGCGCACCTTGCAGTCAAAACCACGAAATCGGGAACGTTAGTGGGATGTAGGGTCGCCCTATGTTATGCAAATTTCCCGTTGATCCATGATCACAATAGAGTGCAACTAGTGCTAACCCGTCCGCTCCGCTGAACGGTTAGCTGGCATCTCCGGGATGGAGGTATCTGCACAAATTCAGCACGTTAATTAACTGGACTGGAACTGAAACTGCATAGGACATAATTGCCTATTACCCGTCAAGGGATCACCGCCCCACCAACTCCTGTGCGTCGGTGACTTATCCCATCTCCTACATATGCCCTATGCATAGCTAGCTGGCATCTCCAGGATGGAGGTATCCGCACCAATTCAGCACGTGAATTAACCCGCGACTTACTGGGGGGGGGGGGCTATTTTTTGTCCCCCTCTTGTTATTTTGCAATAATTCCTAAACGAACACCAGTATTGTCACTAAACCTGCAGTACCTTCTCTGACATCAGTTCTACACATGTTGGCCAAACGAAAAATATGAGGTTATGATAGGTCAACCGGGAATGACATCAGAGTGACGTCATGTTTTTCGGTTTTTGTTGAAAATGAATGGTTTGCGGAAAACGCTGTCAAAGATACTATGTTTGAGATAAACTCAATTGTTTTAAATCCAATTACTAACAATAGACTAGGCTATCAAACTGCTTCCTCGGATTTTTGTTTTGTTTGCGAAATTCAAAATTTTGAGAAATCCAATACATTTTTGTTTACAAAATTTTCAAAAAAAAAACTGAATACATGTCATCGAGACGTGTTCGGTTAATATGTGTACCAAATTTGAAGTCGATATCTTCGAAAATGACTAACTTATGACCTTTAAATGACAAAAATCGACCACCTCTCAGCATTACTATGTGTTGAACACATCCGCCGCACCGCGACCGTCGCTTTTCCATCCGGGCGCGACGGGAGCCCCATCTATTATAACGTAAGCGACCCGACGCGAGCGCCATCTGTAGAGTTTGTTGAGACCACCAGTTGGGGTGAGGGGCGGTGACGGCGCGAGCTGTTTCCTGACCAGCTCTGCGAACTGCGCAGCATTCTTGTGTCGAGTGGGCGGGTCAGCGCACGTGTCAGCGCCATGTGGTATGGTGCCCTGTGTCGTGTGTTCGACTACCGTGATTGAGTCTGGAGTCTGGAGCAGTCTCAATACAGACAGTTTTGAGTTTTGTTGTGTATCGTGGACAAGATCTCCGAGTTGCGAGAGAGTTTCCGCGACATTTGGTGCCGCGAAACCAGGGAGTTGTGGACTTTCAGATTTTTCAGTCGTCTGAGACATTTGCATGATGATTGTGACGGCATGGCGGATTTTGAACGCATGCAGAGACGCCGTGTAGCGGCCAAAGGTTAGGCCACAAGAGCGGCTGATGCGTTGGCTGATCTGTTGGATCAGAAGTCGGAGGGTGTGGGAGTTGATCTCCCTGCTGTTCTGGATGCCAGGAAAGAGAGTGAGAGTCGGCTGGCAACATTTGATGAAGTCCAGGCAGCGGTAGAGTGTGAAATGGATGCTGACATGCTTGAAGCCGACCTGGAGTCAGCATGGGCTTTTCGTGAAGGCATCAAGAGGGTCCTGCGGCGAGCAGAGGTGATGCAGAAGTTGGCTGAGGAATCAAGTCCGGCTGCTTCAGCATTTGGTGCCTGTGGAAGTGCTCGGCTTCCGAAGTTGGAGTTGCCAAAGTTTTATGGAGATGTTTTGCAGTGGAATGCCTTCTGGGAGGCATTTGTCTCTGCTGTCGACCAGACAGACCTGGCAGACATCAATAAGCTGACCTACCTCAGGTCGCTGCTGAGGGGTGAGGCCAAGAAGTGTGTGGAGGGCCTCCCGTTGAGTGCACAGAACTACAGTGCAAGGCTGTGAGCTTTTGATGAACAGGTTTGGCAGGCGAGAATTGGTTATCTTCTCACATGTGCAACAGCTACTGCACATCTCTGGTTCCAGTGACGGCAAGCTCCAGCCACTTGTTGATGAGCTTCTGGTCCAGGTGCGGAGCCTGGAAGCGCTGGGTATCACTGGTGCCCAGTATGGGGTGATACTGACCCCTCTGCTGCTGTCGCGCCTACCCGCTTCTGTGCGTCTGGAGTGGGCGAGGAGCAGCGTTGGAAAGGAGAGCGACCTGGGGTTTCTTCTACAGTTCCTGCAAGTAGAGATCAACCGACTGGAGAGGTCTGGAGTCTACAAGGATCTGGCCTCCCCTGCTGGACGGCCAGCAGCTGCATCTGGACGGCTGGCTGCTGCCCCCGCTGGGCGGCCAGTAGCTGGCCCACCTGGACGAAGGAGGGATGGACGAGCCACTACTGTAGCTCTACAGGCAGCCACGCCTGGATGTGGCTTCTGCGGCCAACATCATGCAACAGCTAAGTGTTCGATGATATCCCACCTTCCAGTGCGCGAGAGGATGAGGCGGGTTCGCTTTGCTGGCCTGTGCTTTCGATGCTTGAAGCAAGGTCACCAAGCGAAGGACTGTCAAGTGGAGTGTGAAGTTTGTCGTGGGCGTCATCACAAGATGTGTTGTTTTAGTGAACCAGTAGGGCAGAGTGTTGGGGGTGATAGTAGTGTGCCTTCATGTGGTGTGCCCTCCAGTGTGGCTGGCGGGGTCAGGGGTGTCAAAGCGTCCCTGTCGTGTAACAGTGGGTACAACAAGTGTGTGGTACTACCAACCGCCTCTGTAGTGGTACAGGGTGTAGGAGGTCCTGTGAATGCTAATCTTCTGTTTGACACTGGGTCGGACAGGAGTTACGTGTCTGAGGCCTTGGTGAGGCGGGTTGGTGCTGGTGCAAAATGGTTGGGCACAGAGAGTGTCACATATGCTGCTTTTGGGGGTGGTAGGTCCACCTGTGATCGAAGCATGTGGGAGATGACTGTGAGTGGATCGAACCTGGCTTGTCCTGCAGCCTGTGCTGTGACTGCTGTCCAGGTCCCTGTGATATGCTCTCCCTTGCAACGTCCTCAGGTTCCCAGGGAGGCTCTGGTGTCCTTCACAGGTGTTGAGCTGGCAGACAGCTATGAGACTGACAGAGTGTTGTCTGTTGACATCCTTGTGGGGCTGGACCAGTACTGGAGTCTGGTCAAGCAGGGTTTCATTCGCCACTCTGAAGGGGCTGTGGTTGCCCAGGAGACACAGTTTGGTTGGATTGTGTCAGGTGTGACCTCTTGTGTGTCTGGTGCCTCAGGTGTTGCAACGTGTCAGCTGTTGACCTTGGGTGACCTCCACGAGGACACAGTGCACAACCTCTGGAGTCTGGAGGGCATTGGTATCCACTCTGACGAGGAACCTGCCAGCTCCAAGGTGTTGGAGGATTTCAACTCCTCTGCCCGCTTCTACAGTGAGGGCAGGTATGAGGTAGGCTTGCCGTGGAAGGAGGATGGTCTTCAACAGCTAGTGGACAACAGGTCCTCTGCAGAGCGTCGTCTGGCAGGGTTGTCCTGCAGGTTAGCCAGAGACCCTGAGCTGAGTGACAGGTATTCTGCTGCTTTGATTGAGATGGAGCAGTCAGGTGTCATTGAGGAAGTTCCCAGTGAGGAGCTTGTGAGCCCTCATCCAACTTTCTACCTGCCTCACCACCCAGTGGGGAAAGAATCAAGCACTTCCACCAAAGTGAGACCTGTGTTTGATGCATCTGCCCCAGGTCCAAATGGTGTTTCTGTGAATGACTGTGTGGAGACTGGGCCATGTCTTATCCCCAGTCTTTTGGAAGTCTTGCTGAGGTTTAGGCGGTGGCGTTTCGCTGTCACAGCTGACTTTGGCAAGGCCTTCCTTCAGCTCCAGTTGAGAAGAGAGGACCGTGATGTTCACCGGTTTCTGTGGGAGTGTGATGGCAGGATTCGGGTGATGAGGTTTATGAGAGTGACTTTTGGTGTCTCGAGTAGCCCGTTCTTGTTGAATGCTGCTATCCGTCATCACCTGTCAAGATATGACCAGTCACATACTATTACAGAGATGCAGAGCAACTTCTATGTTGATGACTTTATCTCAGGTGCAGACACAGAGGAGGAGGCGCGTGCCTTGCTCGCTGACGCTCAGTCAGTGATGGCTGATGCAGGCATGGTTCTGTCCAAGTGCACATCCAACAGCCCTGTGGTGTTCGACAGTGTTGTGTCTGAGATCAGTGAGGCCGAGAGCATCAAGGTGCTGGGCGTTAAGTGGATCCCGAATGATGATGTGATCACATTCGATGGTGTGACGATCCCTGATGATGTTGTGCCTACAAAACGTGTGGGGCTGAGCTTCATTGCGAGGCTTTTCGACCCACTGGGTTTTCTGACACCATTCTCCATGGTGGCAAAGTGTCTGTTTCAGACTCTGTGGCAGCTGGGGCTGCAGTGGGATGAGGTGCTGCCTGACGAGAGCCGTTCCGTCTTCACTAGATGGCTCCACGGCCTGGAGTCTCTGAGGCAGTTCAGAGTCCCTCGCTCCTACTCGGCCCAGGGCTGGAGCGATACTGAGAGTGACGTGGAGCTGCATGCCTTCGGTGACGCCTCGCCTAAAGGGTACGGTGCTGCAGTCTACCTCCGTACTCCGATGCCAGACGGTTCGTTCAGTGTCTCACTGGTCATGGCAAAGGGTAGGGTGGCGCCAGTCAAGAGGGTGAGTCTGCCAAGGCTAGAGCTGTTGGGCAGTCTCCTTGCTGCGCGTCTGGTGACGTATGTCAGACGAGCTCTGTGTCTGCCGGACAGCACCACGTGTCGGTGCTGGACGGATTCCATGACTGCCCAGGGGTGGATTCGAGGTGACCCACAGAGGTGGAAACAGTTCGTGTATAACCGTGTGTCCGAAATCCACAGCCTGACTAGTCCGTCCGACTGGGCGTTCGTGCCTGGAGAGGACAACCCGTCCGACCTGACAACCAGAGGGGTGTCGGCGGAGCAGCTGCTGGACTCCAAGGAGTGGCTGACGGGACCGAGCTGGTTGTCTGAACCCAGTGGTCAGCCTCTCCTCTCGGGCAGGTCAGAGCCGAGTGTGACTCAGCCTCCAGAGGAGGAAGCGGTTCTGACCGCTGCGTCAGAGGTGATTCCGCGTGAGAGTTCGGTTCTCGATGTTGAACGATGGGGTTCCTTCTCAAAGGCTGTGCGTGGGGTGGCATGGGCAAAGCGTTTCGTACACAACGCACGGAGCCCCGGCCAGAGGCGGAGCCTTTCTGACCTTTCAGGAGAGGAGGTCACCGCTGCCAGAGATCTGCTGCTGAGGCAGGCTCAGCGCCAAGCCTTCCCTGACGAGATGAGGGCTTTGGAGCAGGGGAGAGAGGTCTCTGTTAGCTCTCCCATTCGTGCGCTGACGCCGTTTTTGGCTGACGGTGTGCTGAGGGTGCGAGGTCGACTTCAGTTCTCCGACCTTTCGTATGAGGAGAAGCACCCCGTCATCGTGCCCAAGGGCCACCTCGCTGTTTTGCTGGTGCGTGAACAGCATTTCTTGTTGAAGCACGCTGGTGTTGTTTCGCTGATCACGGCCGTACGATCATCACTGTGGGTGGTCGGGCTGCGCGGTATAGCGCGCCGAGTCGTGAGAGAGTGCGTGGCTTGCCGCAGACATGACTCTCGTGCCTGCTGTGAGCCGGCGGCCCCTCTGCCTGGTGACAGGGTCACTCGCGCGCCGCCGTTCACAGTAGTTGGCATCGACTTCGCTGGGCCACTGTTCTCAGTGGATTTTCCGAAGAAGAAGCTGTATGTTTGTTTGTTTACATGCGCTGTCACGCGCGCGATTCATCTGGAGCTCACGGGATCCCTGGCGCTGAACGAGTTCATGATGGCTTTTCGTAGGTTTGTCGCCAGGAGGGGAGTGCCGTCTGTCGTGTACTCGGATAACGCCTGCACTTTCAAGGGTGCAGATGCGCAGTTGCAGCGCTACTTTGGTCGTCTCGCTCCTGTCTGGAAGTTCATCGTTCCACAGTCTCCATGGTGGGGAGGTTGGTGGGAGCGTTTGGTACGCTCGGTGAAGGTGGCGCTCCGGAAGTCACTCGCTCACCGCTGCCTCAGCAGGGTAGAGCTCGAGACGGTTCTCAGTGAGGTCGAGGCATGTATAAACTCCCGCCCGATCACGTTTGTCGGTGATACTGTGGACAGTCCGATCGCACTGACGCCTAACCACTTTTTGACTGGTCACAGTGTTGGTTTCCAGACCAGGGGAGTCGAGGATCCGTCAGTTGTGTCGGCTAAGGCGCTCAGCGAGCGGGCCCGGATCAGAGAGCGGCGTCTGAACAGGTTTTGACGTGGTCTGACGAGTATTTGAGGAACTTGCCACCCGCCGTGAGCAAATTCAGATCGCGCGGTAAGCTGTGTGAAGGTTCCGTCGTCATCATTCAGAACGAGAACGCGCCTCGTTTGAGGTGGGAGCCTGGGGTGGTGACGCGACTCTTCCCAGGTAGAGACGGAGTTGTTCGGTCGGCTGAGGTGAGGACTGCTAGTAGCAGGAAGACCAGAGCCGTTCAGCATCTCCATGACCTTGAGGTTACAGCTGTTTAGTTTCCTTGATACTAGAGCGGAGTCCTGTATCCTCATCCGTGTAACGTTTCAATGTGATATGTTCGTTACTGCAAACGGTCTAGAATAGAATGTCGTTTAGTGTATGGTCACGAAGCTCTTTCTGTAGTTGTGTGTCGGTTCGGTTTGTGCGTCGTTGAAGTACCGTTTTTGTCGTTGCGTAATCGAGTGTACATGTTTGGTTACTGATGTTGTATAACTTGCGATGAGTATGCTTCGGGAGTGTGTTAGACCGTAATGTGGTGCATTACGGTGCTAACAGGTGGGGAGGGTGTTGAACACATCCGCCGCACCGCGACCGTCGCTTTACCATCCGGGCGCGACGGGAGCCCCATCTTTTATAACGTAAGCCACCCGACGCGAGCGCCATCTGTAGAGTTTGTTGAGACCACCAGTTAGGGTGAGGGGCGGTGACGGCGCGAGCTGTTTCCTGACCAGCTCTGCGAACTGCGCAGCATTCTTGTGTCGAGTGGGCGGGGCGGCGCACGTGTCAGCGCCATGTGGTATGGTGCCCTGTGTCGTGTGTTCGACTACCGTGATTGAGTCTGGAGTCGGGAGCAGTCTCAATACAGAGAGTTTTGAGTTTTGTTGTGTATCGTGGACAAGATCTCCGAGTTGCGAGAGAGTTTCCGCGACACTATGCATACAAAACGCATTTCCGTTTTTGCTTTTTACTTCTATTTATATGGAACAAACAATGTTCTAATGTCATTTTTCGCGTTCTAGATGAAAAACAAACCCATAAACATGTGTTACAACGCCTAATGACCGTAATCTGCAGTTTGACCTCGTGACCTCGGAAGACCTTGACCTGATCCAAGGTTATAAACAGCTGAGAAAGGTACTTAGAAGTGTCAGACACACGAATCATACCGATTTATCGACTGCTTATGCGTTTAATATCGCAATTCACGAGAGGTATGAATCGACGGTGACGCCAATAATATTTACGCTTTGTGACAGTTGTTTTATGGCTGTTGCCGAAAGCGACTGAGAAATACAGGTCGGTGATGACTTAACCCTCGCCCGGGTAGGGGGTGGATGCCACCCCCCTCGGTTTTTATGGAATAACTATCGTAGTTTCCAACCGATTTCGATGCAACTATCAGTACCCTACTATTGAGGGGAAAAATTCACATACTTATAAATTTTTTATTTCTAACCCACATGAACCGTGACCTATGACCTGTTTCTCAAGGTCATGTCATGTGCAACTGGCGTCCCGCAGTATCGATGCTTGTAACTTCTGCAGTTTTCGAGTGTTTTTTGTTCAGGAGCATATGCACAGGTGTTTCCAGGTGACAGTTGTGGTTTCCACTGAGATTGTGACTTCAATTGACCTTTTCAGAGGTCAATTGAGGTCATTGACCTACGAAGACCGCCGATGACTTTTTGGGGCTTCTGGCGGTTTCTAGAACATTTTGTGACGCTGATTTCAAATTTTAGATCCATTTTATATAATTATATGTTCCACTAGGGTCATGCGCATCCACAGGTCAACCAAGGTAACTGACCTCAGATGACCTGAAATTACCATTTTTGAATTTTGCAGTTTTTAGGACATTTTGTGACGCTGATTACGAATTGAGCACCCATTAAGCATTATGATATGCTCATTTACGATTCTAGCTCGATGACATTTAATTTATACGCATTTTTAATTTTGTATGACATTAGGGTCATTGGCATGACCTCAGAGGTTACCTAATGACCCAAGACCATAAAATTGGGCATCAGTGGCTTCCGCTCGTAACAAGTAACAAGCTCGTCTTTGAATCGAAGCTCCAGCTGAATTAGGGGCAAAACGCTAAGGGGGAGGGTGTCGTACCACCCCCTTCCCGAATCTGTAGTGGTTTTGCCCTACCAGGGCGATGGTTAATGATAACCATTTCGGTTTTGAGAGGGTTGATTTTTAGACTATTTTAGGTGAACCAATTATTTGATATCGCCAGATGTTTTTCTATGCGTATTTTGAGCTCTGAAATGTTCAGGGGCAGGTCAGCGTCAATAAACTGGGCGTCATCCGCGTACAATATCATCTGCCCGTGCGGTAAGTGCTGCGTCAGGTCGTTTGTAAAGACCAGGAAGAGGACTGGTCAGAGGATCGAACCCTGGACCACTCCATGAGTCACATCAAAAACGCTAGTTCCACCCCGCAGCGACTATGTGTGACACCGCAGCCAAGCACCAAACCACTCTGCATCGATTCCGTACCACCCCAGCTCCTCCAGAAGACCGCTATGCTCAATAGGGTGTATCATCCGGAAAAAAAACTCAACATATGTATATGATATTATTTGTCACTGGTCACTCTGGGGCTGTAATATGCATTACCAAAAAATATGACTAAAAAACTGAGCCTGCGCCGAGCAAAACAATTTTGACTTTTAACAGTGACGTCCGGCGTTGAAGTCTCCCCCTAGTTACGCGCACACTAACACCTACCACTAGCCTCGGTCACCACCTTCACAGCCTGCTCCACCGCCACCATGTGGACGGGGAATGCGGCGATCTGGAGTGGCTGGCAGCAGATGTCTTGTAACTCGGCGTCTGTGAGGTCGGTCGTCAGCGGCGGCTCGGTGATTAACTCCTTCTCCCACTCTAGCAGCTCCGTGTAATGGGTGGCGGCGAAGTTGATAGTCGGGAGCTTGAAGGGTCTGACTCCCTCTTGCGGGTGCTGCCGACACCACCGAATCGCATCCACGGCCCGGAATTGCACCACAGCGCCAGGGTCTGCCACCATGGCCAGCAAAACGGCCTCCGGATGAGCCCAGTAGGTGTTCCGCTGCACCACCGGTCTGATGACATCCTGCAGCTGAGTGGGCAGCATCCGCAGCAGCTCCACGCTCCGCATGACGTTTAAGGCGCCGCTGGTGCAGGTGCTGTTGGCCCTTATGTGGAACCACATGGGGATGTAGTGGTTCATCAAAAATCCCACCAGCTGGGTCAGCTCGGCCGACGGCGACGATGACCCGATGTCGAGGCGCAGCAGTCGCGCGGTCAGAGTAAGCCACCTGTGATGCCCGTCAACACTCTGTTAGATGACAAGCTCCAAAAACGTAAGAGTGTCACAAAAATGGGTGGGAATCGGAAATCAAACCATTAAGTATAATTTAAAAAAGAAATAATGGCTAAATGAGCTATTCTTGTTTTGTTCAATCCCTTTTCATCTAATATTTCAATAAAAAATATTATTGAGTTAATAGAATTACCATAATTAGTACATCCCGTTTATTGTCTTTGTCCAGCGCACTGAAAGGCATCTTAATTTTAATTTGAGCAATGTTTAGCTGTTGTACTAGTTGTTCGTGCATACCTGGCGTGATTTACAGGTCCGATCTTGCGATGCGCGTCGCTGTCATCCAGAAGTTTGCCGGCATGCACCCCCTGGCGAGCCGGTAGAGCAGCTGCTGGTCGGTGCTGAGCTCAGTCGCCAGCTGGTCCGAGAGGTCTGGCAGGGGCCCCGCCACCGCGCAGAACGACTCCACTCCCAGGCGGTGGACCTCGCTACTAGCAGCCTTACCCAGCGGTCCCGAGAAGGACTTGGGCCCTGTGGTTGAGCCGTCCAGTTTGTGGAACACCGCCCGTAGGTGAAGCTCGTTCGCGTGGAGCTGGCAGACGAACCAGTGGACGGCGCGGGGCGAGTCTTGGCCGAGCTCAAACAGCCGGCACACGCCGCCATCTCTGCCGGTGTTAACGGCGGTGCCGTCTCATCCGAGCACTCGGACGTCGGCGGCGTTGCCGATGGCGATGTCCGTCAGGTGTCTTGGTGGATTGCCCGTCCACTTTCCGGTGTAAAGTGTGTAAGATATTGTGCTCCACCAAGCCAGACACCTGACGACACCATGCTCCACCACCACCGCCACATGCTCTTCCTTTTTTAAACTCGATTTCCCGATAAATGTTTGGTCTTTGCGGCCATCAAAATATAAAGCTTCGATTTGACCGTGCTGCTCGGCTCTCTCCGAGGCCGCCATATTTCTCACGCGCTCCCTTTCGCGGTACATTTTCATGGGATCTACTATGAGCTTCGTGTTGGTTTCCGAAATTCGGCCGATGTCTAGTTGGAAGCCGTTTACAATGGCGCATACGATCAGCAGCAAGAGCGGTGTTAGTAAGCCTTTCTAAATTGCGCTCACCGGTACCGTCATCTTCGCTCCACTCCATATCAGAGCCTCCGGTGCCAGCTTGGTCGGTGGCGGTGCTGCTGGAGGCCGATGCACTGTGTGCCTCGGGGTTTTGAAGGCCAGACGGCCCGGGCTCGCTGCTGGTGGCTCTCGGCGACGGCGTCTCCGGACCGTGCTGTTCCCGGCACCTGCGTGCCGCGTCGACCCGCCGTCGGCGCGTTTCCTGATGGTCCGGCGTGCCCATAAGCATTTTTCGAGGCCCCCTTTGATCGCGCAAGAATTTTGCTTCCATCTGTGGCACCCGGTTTTCGTAGGGACACTTGCAGGAACGTTCACTACTGCACTTGCAAAGGGCAATGTCAAACAGTTTTTCGAAAAAACTTTTCGGTCATCTTCGACTTGGCCTTTTTTACTGAGAACCACGCAAGCACAAGCTCTGTCCCAATAATGGGACTTGACATTTTTGTTTAAGTTTGAAACGAGATACAGAAAGCCGGCTCGCTCAACTCCACGAGAGACCCTCGGAGATTAGCAAATGCAGGGGGTCGTCATCCCTGCAGCCGCCTTACTCATTTCATTTCATGCGAACAAAAAACACGTATGTCAATTGCCCGAAAACGGTAACATACGTGGTTCTTCCTAGTGCGTGACGTCATCTATTTGGAAAATTGCATCGCACCGACATTTGTGGCGCGGCTTATGTATTGTCTTTTAATATTAGCAAAAGAGTAAGATACGAGCTCCTTCGCTGTCAAAATTGGAGTGACTTAGGAACAAAATGTTATTTAGATAAGTTAGAGAGCTTGTCCGCCCCTGTAGCTCAGTTGGGAGAGCGCCGGACTTCTGATCTCACCCGGTAGTGGCAGCCCGGGTTGAAGTCGATTCGGCGCTCGCTATTTGCCCCTGACTGGGATGGCCTGTGGCTGGTGGCAACGGTCGCACTCAAGGTCAGGTGACGTCAGAGGGCGGGGCGGACCGTGTCCAATTATGTCGGGCACGTACAAATTTCGCTTCTAAATTCTGCCGGACGCCAGGAATTGCTTGATCGGGTGGTGGGGTCAGGGCCTGCGCAACAAGCTATGCTTAGCGCGGGGCCTGACCTCGGAAATCCATCCATTCAAAAACATTCGGACTAAATTTATTTTAAAAAAACTTGAATCGGTCTTTCTTTTAGAGCATGTTGTTTGTAATTCGGCTCGGTAGAATTATCTATATAGTCTTTCAAAAATTGCGAGTTATTATTATGTATTTGTATATGGGTAAGGGATTCTTTGTCAAGATGACGTCAACACTCCTAAGCCGGATTCTGTCAAATAGCCGGATGACTCTACCTTCTTATAGTGTCTTCCACTATGCGCCACAAATGACGCAATTGCGCTGGATTGACGGTATAACTGGAATGTGAATGTTTATGCTGAATAAACCGGATTTTCTACTATTTATTACGAGCGAGCGCGAAGCGCTCGCTCGTCCTTTCGTGGTATATGGGGAAAATCTGATTATGAGCGGCCCGGCACGGCCCGGCCTGGCCCGGCCCGTGACGACGCTTTTGAGAAATTAATATATCTGCAACCACACGTCCGATTGACACGCTAACTTCTTTGCGGAGCAGCCCAATCCAACCTACCCTGTTTGAAACCAGTGCCGACTCATTTGGGTGCCTTTCACTGCGCGTGGCACGTGCCGCGTGAGGGGTGTTGAAAAGTGTTTTCTCGAATAAACTCTGCAACGGCTGAGCCGATTGTATGCACATTTGGTGTGTGGTTAGGGACCTCTCATTCGCCAGTTTCCCACAAGTCAGGGGTGGGGTGCCTCTGCACGTGCGCACGTGCAAACCCCTGTTCTGTATCTCAGAAAGGGCTGAGCCGATTGTGTTCGAATTTGGTGCATGGTTAGGGACCTCTCAGCCGCTGCCTTTCCACAAGTCAGGGATGGGGTGGCATTGCACGTGCGCACGTGCACACCCCTATTCTATATATCTGGAACGGCTGAGCCGATTGTGTTCAAATTTGGTGTGTGGTTAGGGACCTCTCATTCGCCAGTTTCCCACAAGTCAGGGGTGGGGTGCCTCTGCACGTGCGCACCTTTTTTTTGTATCTCAGAAACTACTTGCCCGATCAAGTTGAAATTCCCCATACATTTCCTTCGCGCTCGCTCGTTCATCGCCAACTACGGTGCCTTACTGGTAGTAGAACTCTCAAAGTCCCACTGGTAAAACAGTGAAATCCACTGTCCTGACAATGGACTAAATCCATTGAAAATGCACAAGGGAGGACCCCGGGGCCGGGGCCGGGGTACACAATCAACTGTCGGCTAGATAACTGGTATATATATATATATATTTTCGTCGTAAATATGGGTGAAACTAAATTAATAGAAATCAAGAGCTGAAACGCAACTGCTAACTTCAAAAATGTAAATGTACATACATGCTGACGTGATGAATATGATGATTAAGTGAATATTACATCTGAAGTGGTTTTGACGATCAGTATTTCTAAGGACATGATCGCTTAGTAAATTTTCCCAGCATCGGCATAGCCATAGGTAATGATTTGTACTGGCATTTTGATCCCCGAGTACTTCATGGGAAGGAACATTTTGTCCCCGACCTTCTCCATAAAGACATAACACTTTACCACCCCTGAGTATGACTAGTATGCCTCAATTTCATACAAATTAGGAATGAGCAGGTATTGAATCTGGAATGTGAAATACAATACCATTGTATACACTACTCAGCAGGTCACAAATGAAGCTTACATATGTTTTTTTTTAGGATGCATAACAAACAACACAACATGCAACAAAGATCACTTACTCTGACTCAGCAATGGTGTTCTCACCACCAATTTCCTTTATATTTATGCACCCCTTACTTAGTCCATCGTGTACTGCCCACCTTTCACTGTGCAACTGTCTGGGTAAAAGGTAATGATTGGATTGGTAATTATATTTTCAGTAGCAGGACAAATTGCAAGCAGTTGGCACATACAATGTAGACTGAGGTGGGTGTGGTTTTTGAAACCCAAAGAAACAAAACATTGCACATCAACCAAATTTCATCCGACAGAATCGATGGTTAGACACTACACAATTGATTGAATTGATACCAATTATTAAATAAACATGTATTACTAATCACTGAGATCTCATGTCAATGTTAAGTTTATCTTGTTTATACTTCAGGGTGACGTCAAGTTATACCATAAGTTGTAAATCAAATTCATCAAGTTCAAGTCTTCAAGTTCATCAAGGTGCAACATGACTGCTACAGTTTGCAACTTTCAGGAATATCACATTGCAAATAGTGCATAATATAAATAAATAAATGTATCGCACCGAGTGTTTTCGACGGCGGGTGGCGAGACAAACTGTGACACTCCGCAGCTGGCTCAATCTCAGCTGGATAGAAACACTAAATGGTCCGTTCGGCCGGCTCACACTCAGCCCAACCTGTTCTGAAATAAGCATCAAACCTTTCATCTAACAACAGACCACTGTGCCGGGACAGTATCAGTATCAGTATCACTGCCACGTGGAACAAAACAATGATAACAAATATAGCAAATCACTCCACTCGAGTGTCACAAGTGCGCCAGTTCTGTCTATGCACTTTGCTCGGTTATTTTACAGCCACTCTGGGCTGGGAGTCGCCATAAATGGGATAATCTTGTCGAGAACAAACAAGTAAATATTCAGTGCAAATCAACTCACCAAACAAATGCAGCAGAAGGCCTTTTCCAGGAATGACGGATGGCCCACCACGGGCAGCCGTGACGTCACGTAGCGTTAGAATTGACATCGGGATTGATCTGCTTCCTTCATGTATGAACTTCCAAAAAGTGTCTCTGGGTTCTACTTTGAAAGTGATTTTTTTTCAGGAAATACTTCAGGAAAACAACCGTTTTTCCGTTCGTTGACAGACAAAAAAAATCGAATCCATGTGACGTCACATAATAAAGTACTACCAGATGGCGTATCTGTTGTGTATCTTACGGTGTGCATAACACCGGCGTCGCACATACAGTGGCACTGTTTACCTAATTCGATTCACCATAAAATCGGGAGGTGTGACGAGTTTGTGACGTATATCTGAAAATGACGTCATGTTGTATAATATTTTATTTCATGAATATTTCCACAGTTCCCGGATTTTATGACAAATGAATAGCAGAATCATTCTCTGCATACTCTGTTTAGTCATTTTATAGCATTCGCTCGAATCTACCAAGGTCAACAATTCCCTTTAACATGTAACGGCTCAATCCCGGCCGGCGCCGCGACTTTTTCAGGCATTCTCAAGCAAGACAATTTAGGTTCACGCTGAAAACCTCGACAAAAAAAGATAATCTTGAGACCAAAGACCCCCTCCAAAGTTCTCGTAAAATGTGACTCTCTCCAGAGACTAAATCGTCGCCTGTATGGTCTATGAGAACTCTCAAGAGTCTCCGATGTCTGCCAGTGTACTATCATGAACTTACACATGTATTCATGTGCAAGTACATTTTCTCCCTAAAAATACGTGATCAGATCGCAGTGTACACTGTACAGCCTATTTCAAATTTAACAGTGGTTGAACTATAGATAAGTTTATGAACTACGAGCTTAATATTACACAATAAGATATCCACGAAGACTGCCAAGAACACTGAAGGCAAATGTATTGTAAACGGACACTACTTACGTGCACTATACCCAAAATTATTACCGAGCCATCACGAAGCGACCGCGATTTCTTAATTGTGAACTTTCAGAGGTGTATTTCTTTACAACTACCCAGCGGATGTACCTACCTGATAATTTGCACACAACAACATTAAATGTCTTAAAACTTTCGTATTGCATTTTGTAATGTAAAAGACTAAAATTTAATTAAATAATAAAATAAACTGAAGTTTCGTCAACCAAAAATGCGTGGTGGGGTTTAGAGTCAGAGAAAACAATGTCACAAAATGGTAAAAAGTTGTGCTTATTTTGATTGATTTCAAGTCAGACAATCTAATGCTTCGTAAATGATGGAATATTAACAAAACATACATCATGCTCCTTCGGTCACACATTTTAGACTTATTTGTAACGATAATGGTGGACCAGTGAAGAAATTCATCCCGTATGTTGCGAAGCGAATCCGCCGTGCCAAATAATGTAGCTTATATGTATCTATGAATTGAGTTAAGGTACATGACTTGAGACAGCAAATTCGAAGATAAAATCAAAAATATCGGATGAGTACTGAGTTGGGATGTTCCTTGCTATGACCTGTAAATGCTCAGCCAGTGACTTAAACGCCCCACGTGATCGTATGTTCAGTGTATTTGATAGCACAAGGATTTCATTGCAGCTTACACACGCGTCAAAACAACCAGTCATAAATAGCAACGCAATATGCAGTCAACTCGTGGAACAACGACACCGGTCTCTGGAACATCGCGTTTATCATCGGACAGGTGCAGCACAAATGCAGGGCACCTACCACATTTCAGCAATGAGAGAACAAGCTGGCAGGAAAGTGGACAATGACGTAACCCCGCTGGAAAGACTAGTGTGTATATGGATTTACAGGTATACGTTGTCGAACATGCGATGTTTTCAGCAAGACGGCGCGTTATTTATATCTCAGATTAATGGTGGCCGTAGCCGTAGGACGGCTTCTCAACATAGTAGGGCACGTGCACGGGCACCTTCCTGACGTGGTACTTGTGCTGCACCACAGGCACGTGCTTCACCACAGGCACCTCCTTCACCACAGGCACGTGCTTGACCACAGGCACGTGCTTGACGACCTGCACCTGCCTGTAGACCGGGTACGGCTGAGGCACGTGTTTGACCACCGTCTTGTAGACGGGCTTGTAGACGGGCACGTGGCGCACGACCGGGTAGCGTTGGTGCTTCACCACCGGGTAGCGGCGGTGTTGGACGATGGTTTTCACCGGGTAGTGCCTGGAGCGGGGTAATGTCAGGTCGGGTCAGGTCGGGTCACAGGTGTCAGCACGACATCACAGCATTGACACTGACAGACTTCACTGATGGTGTACTAGCAGCTAGCTACCCAAGTCAACGCTGTTGCCTGCCGAGGTTAATACGTTGTGTTCCCAGTACTGTGTTTTTTTCCACTGACCCGTGTCAGTGTACCACTGTGCACCACACCGTGCCAATCTGTGTTGGATACTCACTGCTGATGACCATAACCTCCAGCGGCTTCGACCACCGCGGCAGCAGCGACAACAGCGACAAACAGCACCTTGCACACAGAATAGCGGATAAATACAACAGACACGAACAGCACCTGTCACACAGGACAACAGGTCAATACAACAGACACGAACAGCACCTGTCACACAGGACAACAGGTCAATACAACAGACACGAATAGCACCTGCCACACCGGATTACACTTCAATACAACAGACACGAACAACACCTGTCACACAGGACAACAGGTAAATACAACAACAACGAACATCACCTGTCACACCGGATTACACTTCAAAACAACAGACACGAACAGCACCTGTCACACAGGACAACACGCCAATACAATAGACACGAACAACACCTGTCACACAGGACAACAGGTAAATACAACGGACACGAATAGCACCTGTCACACCGGATTACACGCCAAAACAACAGACACGAACATCACCTGTCACACCGGATTACACGCCAATACAACAGACACGAACAGCATCTGTCACACAGGACAACAGGTCAATGCAACAGACACGAACAGCACCTGTCACATAGGACAACAGGTCAATACAACAGCAACGAACATCCCCTGTCACACCGGATTACACTTCAATACAACAGACACGAACAGCACCTGTCACACCGGATTACACGCCAATAAACAGACACGAACAGCACCTGTCACACAGGACAACAGGTCAATACAACAGACACGAACCGCACTTGTCACACCGGATTACACTTCAATACAACAGACACGAACAGCACCTGTCACACAGGACAACAGGTCAATACAACAACAACTAACAACACCTGTCACACCGGATTACACTTCAATACAACAACTCCAGTGGAACAGCAGCGACTAAGTTGAAATGCTATGTAACGACCAAACTATAATCGTAGGCATTCAACTAATACGGAAACATCAATGGGATACAGAAATATTGATATGCCTTCAGGCTATTAAATAAACGTCTGCTAAATATACAATTGCAGAAAATCATCAGTACCTACTATGATTTAAACATACAACATATTATAACATACCATCATAATTAAATTCCTAAAATTTTAATGAGGATATTCGTTAAAGTTTGTTACGAGAGAACCTGAATTTTGGATATTGTGTGCCTGCCGCTTACCAGCAGCTTCATGTTGGTTGGTGAGAGGAGAGGGATATACTGTGCCTCTAGACGGCCGGCGGGCTGCCTTTATAGCTGGCGGCCGGCCGGGACGGGCCTGCTGCCCTCGGCAGTGCAAGGTCAGACAAACGGCTGCCGACACTCCGCCGGCCGGGCGACAAGACGAAACGACAGAGCAGCGGTGGTGGCAATGCTGCAAGTGGCGCCGACCAAACCTAGTATTTAAAAATCAATCGTCTCCCCGGGACCAGAAACGTAAAAAGCGCAATGTGATCTTATGGGGCAGAGGTAGGTAACTTTGTGAAAAACCTAACTTGGTGATTTCCAATGAACTATATTTGTAAACACACGTTGCCGACTGCCGTTGGCATCGCTCTTTTACAGTGGCGTACAGGCAGGGGCGTCGCCTCTAGTTTTTTAGTAGGGGTGGGGGGCGAAGCGCCGAATGAACCATCAGTACAGTTCGCGACAATGCGAAGCAAAATCAGTTTTAACCTTGTAATTTTTACTTAGGAACGCAATTTTTAGGTGTATCTTTATATTTAAAAGTAGAACAGGTGATAGGTGAAAACAATAACTTTTTCGGATATATTCATGGTAGATTGTCCAAACGAATTTATATTCGATAGGTACTGCCAGGTGATTCGCTCATCGATGTTTGGTATACATAATTTAGGCCGGGTCATGCAAAATAGATTTCAGATTAATAGTCACATTATCATGCGCTATGTCATTACAAGCTTACATTATTTTTTTATACATTTTTCAAATGAAATTTGGAGGTGCCAACTGGCCTCTTTCAGGGACACTTTTGCCATTTATTCGTCAATATCGTACATTTTGGCATTAATATATTTTGTACGTTTCTTTTAAATATCATTTTCGAATTCTCCGTATGCTTTTTGACAGCCGTAGTGATTTTTATAAAGTTATCGTATACATTGAAGCTGTTTCTCCGCATTTCCCGTAAGGATTTTAATGCACACGCTCGCAGTGCCATCTATTGAGCGGAATTGCAGGCTATGTACTAGGTGCAGTTTTCCGGCTGCGGAGACCTACAAAGGGGCCCCACACGCGATGAAATGCAATACCAACAGATTAACTAAGTCGCAAGGACGCAGGCACCGGGGGGTAGGAGGCAGCCCTCCCCCCCCCCCCCCCCCCCCCCCTCCCCCTCCTTCCAAAATTTTCGGATTTAACATTTTAACATTACGCCTATGGGCGTTGCATGGAAAGAATCGACTTCAGAATGCCTCCGGCCGCCCAACTTTCTGAGGGTTGCGGCGCCCTTGCTCAGTGGGAACTGGATCTGGAGACAGGACAGGTACCGGGCCTCACGTCTGGAGACAGGACAGCTACCGGGCTGGAGACAGGACAGGTACAGGACCGCACGTCTGGAGGCAGGGCAACTACTGGGCCTCACGTCTGGAGGCAGGACAGATGCTGGGTATCATGTCTGGAGACAGGAAAGGCCTCACGTATAGATACAGGACTGGTATCGGGCCTCACGTCTGAAGACAGGACAGGTACCGGGTCTCACTTCTGGAGACAGGGCAGGCACCGGGCCTCACGTCTGGAGACAGGACAGGTACCGGCCCTCACGTCTGGAGACAGGACAGGCACGGGTACTATAGGCAGGGCAGGTACCGGACCTGACGTCTGGAGACAGGACAGGTACCGGTCCTCACGTCTGGAGACATAGCAGGCACCGGGGCCGTAGGCAGGGCAGGTACCGTCCCCGGACCTCACGTCTGGAGACAGGTCAGGTACCGGTCCTCACGTATGGAGACAGGACAGGCACCGGGCCCGGAGGCAGGGCATGTACCGGACCTCACGTCTGGAGATAGGACAGGTACCGGGCCTCACGACTAGAGGCAGGGAAGGTACCGGACCCCACATGTGGAGATAGGACAGGTATCGGGTCTCACGTCTGGAGGCTTGACAGGCACCGAGCTTCACGTCTGGAGATAGGACAGGTACCTGTCCTGTCTCGAGGAGCGGATCAAGGTCATGCAGTCAAATTTGTTTGGCTCCGCACTCCTGGCGGCGGAAGGTATTTTCGGCTGGGAGAAGGGGGAAAGAAACCCAAGGGAACCTCTCGGCCAAAGGGCCCCCTCCCCACGGCCAAAGGCCCCCCCCCCCAAAAAAAAAAATGCGCGAAATGGTATCTCCTCGGATTTAAGTAACTCTTCTTTGCAGGACCTCTAAATGCTCGAGAAAAAAAACGTCGGACAGCCCATGTTGAAGTTTCAGGCCTTCCGAGGGCCTCTAAGGCCGAATGAAGGCCTTATGTCGGCCTTAGAAGGCCCCTCAGGCTGTCTGGGGGCACTTTGGGGCACTCGATGTCAATTTTTCGGTCAAAAAGAAGAAAAAAATCAAACTAACTTCTTGAAAAGTTATCAACAAATTTACAAATTTACAAATTGATTGGGGAGGGGGAATCATATGTATGCCCCCCCCCCCTCCCCCCCAGAGATGACCATGACATGACCTTGAAAAACAGGTCAAAGGTCACAGGTCATGTAACCTACAACTTAACAATTTTCAGAATATGTGTCAAATTGGTCACATTCACAAATTGGTAATGAAAGTTTCATCGCAATCGATTGATATTACCGCGAGTTATTCTCGAAAAAACAGGGGGGACTGAATCAACCCCCCCCCCCTACACTGGCGAGGGTTAATGCAAATGACCTAATGTTTCTTACCCTCGGCAGTAGTTTAATATTGATCTTAAAATGTTGGAAAATATAATTTAAGAATACAATTGTAATGCACAATAAGCTACCAGGCGATATCGCTGATACAGTGACACTTGCTTCCTTCAAAATTAGATTAGATAAATACTTTACAGAGAAGGGATTAGTTCATAAATACTTGTGGGATTAGTTTTTTTATACAGGTAGAGTAAGGTGATTTGAAGGGGCGAGATTGGTGGAGGGGGGCGCAACCTTGGATGGGCCCAAGAGGCTCTTTGTTGCACTTTTATTTTATGTCTTTATGTCTTTATGAGTGACACTCAGTCATCTATTAAACTTGTATATTTTGCATTATCTTTTTTAACATATACCATAAGCTTATACATTATTAGCGCACATTTTTTTAGGGGCTGCATCCTAGTAATATATAGCTATTGGATATTTGTATGTTTGTATGTATTGACAGTAAAAACACTCCGATGCATAAAACGGCTATTCTGAGTGTCGCGTAATGGTTAAAAGGTAGAGACATGTTAACAACGACACTCAGCAACATGCATACTAGAAACTAAAATACACTCCATGATCATACACACACTCACACTGCGACCGACGTAAACATACCGGGCACCCATCACACACCATGTAAAAGATCACCGAGCTGACGTTTAAAAGATGGTAAAGACGCCTCACGCAGGTCCGGGGGCAACGCGTTGTAGCGCTGCGCTACACTGCATAAAAAGCGTCTCTTGCCGACTTCGGTTCTCACGCGCGGGAGGGCCAACTCAGCGTCCTGGCGTGTGCTTCTAGATCGAAACTCAGAGTTTGTCGAAAGCCGGGAATCGAGAGCCTGTGGTTCCCGGTGGTGCGAATTTTGTGAAGAAGATTGATGGATTGAAGTTTGTACAGCTGCCGGGCGGTGAGCCAGCCCAGTTCATCCAGTTCATTTAGATGTTGGCAGGGTCAAAATTCTAGTAATATTGTATCAGGTGCGTTTTCTTTTAGATAAAGGATGTGATTCACAAATAACATGAGTGTATTGATCGTATACAAATGTACATCACAACTCATACACATGTGTTGACAAGGAATACCGCCAGTCACAAAGGGATAACACATGATAGAAGTTTTATCAAAACCACACTTCATTTTCAACATGCAGAAAAGATGATCGGCTGAATAAATTATAAATACCACATATTTATGCAAATAGATGAACAGCGTAGCTTCTGACTTTCCATATTAATTTAGGGTATTTTCGTCGTCGTGACACCGTTTAGTGATGGCCGTAACCTCCCTGGCTACCTCCGTGGCCATACTTGGGCTTCTCTACATAGACGGGCACACGCACTTGCACCTTCTCCTCGCGGTAGTGGTGCTTCACCACTGGGTAGTGCTTGATTACCTCCACGTGCTTCACGACGGGCACGTGCTTGACCACTTCCACGTGCTTGACGACGGGCACGTGGCGCACGACCTCGTACGGCTGGGGCACCTTCTTGTAGACGGTGTTGTAGACGGTCCGGTAGACGGGCACCGGTTTGATGACTTCGTACGGCACCCGCTTCACCACCGGGTACGGGTGGTGCTTCACCACAGTGCGCACCTTCTGGTACCTGACAAAACACGCGGCACAGGACGATCGTCAGACAGTGCTGCACACTTGTCCAGTCAACCAAACAGTATCGAAATTTGCATCAATATGTGAGCTTTCCTGAAAGTTTAAAACACGCATTGAGTGGCAGTGTTGAACAGTGTTGTGTCGGTCGTTACCCGTAGTTCTCGGTCTGGTATCCGCCGTAGCCGCCACCGTGTCCGCTCCGGCCGCCACCGTGTCCCCTCCGGCCGCCACCACCCAGACCGAACGCCTGGGCTGCGGCAACAACAGTGACGAGCACCACCTGCCGAACCCAACACACAGTCAGCACAAATAAACTCTACCGATCAACAATGCTGCCGAGACTCCCATACAACAACTCAAGCAGATTGTGTGATGTAATTAGCAGTACTAAAGCGTGTTTCTCTTGGACTCAACAGGACAATTTTGGGGTATTTAACTTATCGCCTCTGTTAAGTCATCTTCTTTACTTAAGAAGTATTAATATATGTTAACATTCATTATACAAATATATTGTGTAGGCTATTTTAAGCTTGCATTATTTAGAAAGAACTTTCCAGACTAAAATAATTTTTGTAAAGAAATACATGATTTAAGCTTTGATAAATAAGTCACAAATATCAGTGCCGCTTACCAGCAGCTTCATGTTGGTGGGTGAGAGGAGAGGGATATACTGTGCCTCTGGACGGACGGCGGGCTGCCTTTATAGCGGGCGGCCGGCCGGGACGGGCCTGCTGCCCTCAGAAGTGCAAGGTCTGACAAACGGCTGCCGACACTCCGCCGGCCGGGCGACAAGGCGAAACGACAGAGCAGCGGTGGTGGCAATGCTTCAAGTGGCGCTGACCAAACCTAGTATTGAAAAATCTCCCCCGGGGACCAGTATCGCAGAATACGCAATGTGATCTTATAGGGTAAAGGTAGGCAACTTTGTGAAAACCCTAACTTGGTGATTTCCAATGAACTGTATTTGTAAAAACGCGTTGCCGACTGCCGTTGGCATTGACCTTTTACGGTGGCGTACAGGCAGGGGCGTTGCCACGGGTTTTTGAGTGGGGGAGACGAAACACCGAATGAACCATTAGTACGGTTCGCGACAATGTGAAGGAAAATCAGTTTTAACCTTGTAATTTTTACTTAGAAACGCAATTTTTAGGTGTATTTTTATATTTAAAACTATAGCAGGTGATGGTGAAAAATAATAACTTCTCCGGAAATATTCATGGTAGATTGTCCAAACGACTTTATATTCGATAGGCATTGCGGTGGTGGCAATGCTTCAAGTGGCGATAACCAAACCTAGTATTGAAAAATCAACCGTATCCCCGGGATCAGAAATGCAGAATGTGCAATGTGATCTTATAGGGTAAAGGCAGGTAACTTTGTGAAAACCCTAACTTGGGGATTTCCAATGAACTGTATTTGTAAAAGTAAAATCGCGGTGCCCACTGCCGTTGGCATCGCCCTTTTACGGTGGCGTACAGGCAGGGGCGTCACCACGGATTTTTGAGTGTGGGGGGCGGGGAATGAAACGCTGAATGAACCATCAGTACGATTCGCGAAAATGTGAAGGAAAATCAGTTTTAACCTTGTAATTTTTACTTAGGAACGCATTTTTAGGTGTATTTTTATATTTTAAACTATAACATTGGATAGGGGAACAATAATAACTTCTTCGGAAATATTCATGGTAGATTGTCCAAACGACTTTATATTGGACAGGCACTGCCAGGCGATTCGCTCATCGCAGATTGGGATACATATCACAGTTGTTCGTGTTACATAGAGAGCTATTGCATACTAATTATAAGAAGTGGCTGCCACCTAAGTGTGCATCTGGCCTTTCTGATGTCACCCGATTGCTTAGTAACTCTGCGCACCTTGCAGTCAAAACCACGAAATTGGGAACGTTAGTGGGATGTAGGGTCGTCCTCTGTTATGCAAATTTCCCGTTGATCCATGATCACAATAGAGTGCATCTAGTGCTAACCCGTCCGCTCCGCTGGACGATTAGCTGGCATCTCCGGGATGGAGGTATCCGCACCAATTCAGCACGGTAATTAACTGGACTGGAACTGGAACTGCATAGGGCATAATTGCCTATTACCCGTCAAGGGATCACCGCTCCACCAACTTCTGTGCGTCGGTGACTTATCCCATCTCCTACATATGCTCTATGCATAGCTAGCTGGTATCTCCAGGATGGAGGTATCAGCACCAATTCAGCACGTGAATAAACCCGCGACTTACTGGGAGAGCTATTTTTTGTCCCCCTCTTGTTTTTTTGCGATAATTCCTAAACAAACAATAGTATTGTCACCAAACCTGCAGTACCTTCTCTGACATCAGTTCTACACATGTTGGCCAAACGAAAAATATGAGGTTATGATAGGTCAACCGAGAATGACATCAGAGTGACGTCATGTTCTTCGGTTTTTGTTGAAAATGAATGGTTTGCAGAAAACGCTGTCAAAGATACTATGTTTGAGATAAACTCAATTGTTTTAAATCCAATTACTGACAATAGACCGGGCTATCAAACTGCTATCTCAGATTTTTGTTTTGCTTGCGAAATTCAAAATTTTGAGAAATCCAATACATTTTTGTTTACAAAATTTTCACAAAAAAAATATATAAAAAACCTGAATACATGCCATCGAGACATGTTCGGTTAATATGTGTACCAAATTTGAAGTCGATATCTTCGAAAATGACTGACTTAGACCTTTAAATGACAAAAATCGACCACCTCTCAGCATTACTGTGCATACAAAACGCATTTCCGTTTTTGCTTTTTACTTCTATTTATATGGAACAAACAATGTTTTAATGTAATTTCTCGCGTTCTAGACGAAAAACAAACCCATAGACATGTGTGACCTCGGAAGACTTTGACCTGATCCAAGGTTATAAACAGGTTAGAAAGGTACTTAGAAGTGTCAGACACACGAATCATACCGATTTATCGATTGCTTATGCGTTTAATATCGCAATTCACGAGAGGTACGAATCGACGGTGACGCCAAGAATATTTACGCTTTGTGACATTTTTTATGGCTGTTGCTGACAGCGACTGAGAAATGCAGGTCGGTGATGTGCCGCCGCGACTTAACCCTCGCCCGGGTAGGGGGTGGATGCCGCCCCCCCTCGTTTTTTTTGGAATAACTCGCGTAGTTTCCAAACGATTTCGATGCAACTATCAGTATCCTACTTTTGATAAGAAAAAAATCACATACTTAGAAAATTTTGCATTTCTAACCCACATGAACCGTGCGTGACCTATGGACCTGTTTCTCAAGGTCATATCAGGCGCAACTGGCGTCCCGCAGTATCGATGCTTGTAACTTCTGCAGTTTTCGAGTGTTTCTTGTTCAGGAGCATATGCACAGGTGTTTCCAGGTGACAGTTGTGGTTTCCACTGAGATTGTGACCTCGATTGACCTTTTCAGAGGTCAATTGAGGTCATTGACCTCCGAAGACCGCCGATGACTTTTTTGGGCTTCTGGCGGTTTCAAGGACATTTTGTGATGCTGATTTCAAATTTGAGATCCATTTTACATAATTATATGTTCCACTAGGGTCATGCGCATCCACAGGTCAACCGAGGTAACTGACCTCCGATGACCTGAAATGACCTTTTTGGAATTTGGCAATTTTAGGACATTTTGTGACGCTGATTACGAATTTGGCACCCATTAAACATTATGATATGCTCATTCACAATTCTAGCTGGATACAATTTAATTTATACGCATTTTTATTTTTGATGACATTCGGGTCTTTGACATGGCCTCAGAGGTTACCTAATGACACAAGACCTTAAAATCGGATATCAGTGGCTTCTGCTCCTAACAAGTAACAAGCTCGTCTTTGAATCGAAGCTCTAGCTCAATTAGGGGCGAAACGCAAAGGGGGGGGGGGGGGTCGTACCGCCCCCCCCCCCCCCTACCCGAACACGCAGTGATTTTGTCCTACCCGGGCGATGGTTAATGATAACCATTTCGGTTCTGAGAGGGTTGATTTTTATACTATTTTGGGTGAACCAGTTATTTGATATCGCCAGATTTTTCTCTATGCGTATTTTTAGCTCTGAAATGTTCAGGGGCAGGTCAGCGTCAAGAAACTGGGCGTCATCCGCGTACAATATCATCTGCCCGTGCGGTAAGTGCTGCGTCAGGTCATTTGCAAAGACCAGGAAGAGGACTGGTCAGAGGATCGAACCCTGGACCATTCCATAAGTCATATCAAAACGCTAGTTCCGCCCCGCAGCGACTATTTGCAACACCGCAGCCATGCACCAAACCACTCCGCATCGATGCCGTACCACCCTATAGCTTCTCCAGAAGACACCCATGCTCAACGCTGTCGAACGCCTTTGATGTGTCGGCGTTGACCAGTGACGTCACCATACCTCTATCCATTTTGTCAGTCGTGTATATGACAGCGTCAAGCATAGCCGCCTCGCTTTTAAATTCGGTTTTGGCATCGTCCATACTTGCTACTCCAATATGTCTTCCGGTTTTTCTATATTGTTTGAAAATGTAGATTTTCTGTAAATTATAAAAATATATCATCGCAAAATCAAAATTTCCAAATATATTCAAACCCCGGAAGACAAATTGGAGAACCAAGCATGGATGATGCCCAAACCAGATTTCAAAAGCAATAGCTATATTTTTGACTGACTTATGGCTCCGTAAGGAGAAATGTCACATCTAACGTACCTTTCATACTTAGGGAGCCATAAGTCAGTCAAAAATTTGCATTCAATTTATCAATTGCTTTGAAATTCAGTTTGGGCATCGTCCATACCTACTTGGTACTCCAGAATATCTTACGAGTTTTGAATGTATTTGAACATTTTTATTTTTTGATGAAAAACTTTTTTCCCAAAAAATAAAAAAATTCCACCAAATTATAAAACCCGAATACCTACATATTCGAGAACCAAGTATTTCAAAGCAATATCTTCATTTTTGTATTCACTTATGGTTCCCTAAGTATGACAGATACGTGCATGTGATACTTCTCGGTCTACCGAAGGAAATACAATGTTCAACAAGCTTTCACTGGCGCTCCTCCCCTGAGTATTATTTTTTTGTGATAGACAAAGAAGTGCCACATCCACGTACCATGCATACTTAGAGAGCCATAAGTCAGTCAAAAATATAGATGTTGTTTTGAAATTCGGGTTTGGCATCGTCCATACTTGGTTCTCTAATATATATTCCTTTTTTTAGTATTGTTTTAAAATTGTGATTTGATGGATATTAGAAGAAGAAAAAATGTCATCACATCAAATTTTGCAAATATACGTTTTTTTAAACGGAAAATATATTGGAGAACTAAGTATGAACGATGCCCACACCTAAGTTTAAAGCAATATTTATATGTTTGACTGACTTATGGCTCCCGAAGGAGAAGTGCCACATCCGACGTACCTTTTCACACTTAGGGAGCCATAAGCCAATGGTCCTTCCCCCCCCCCCCCTGCTCAGCAGCAATTCGCGTACGCTGCATCTCCCGTCCTGCTCAACGATTGTTCGGTTTATGATCACGTCCCCCCTAGTCAAAAATTTGCGCCCTACCCCTGACCGAAATCCTGGATCCGCGCCTGTATGCTAACCAGTAACTACAATATATCAGTAGACCATGCTATAATAGGCCATGCTCGTAAACACGCGCCGTATAAGTATTGGTACATTTTGCCGTTTAACCTGGGAGCACGGTTCCTTGGGCCGGGCGGTGCTCCCCGCACCTGGTACCACCTTTGACCCGATGCAAATACAAGGGTTCGCCTTACCGCCTCCTGTACGAAGGCATACTGCGCAAATGAGTTCATATTTTGATAGATCACTGGAAAATGATAACGTTTAACGGCAAAAGTAACGGTGCTTCGATACAGGGGCGGATCCAGGGGGTGGCCGCAGCGGTCGCCCCCCCCCCCCCCCCCCGCCAGAAGGGCGCCCCACGGGCTGTCGGTCGCCGGGCGCCGCCAGGCGCCCTGCGATGGACAGCCCGTAGCGTCCGTATGGACCGCTTGGACGCCCTGTTGAAAGTAACTTACCAAGCATCAGGTCATACAGGTCATGACCTGGTCCTTTTGACCCACGGCGCCCTTCCGGCCAGTGACGGCGCCCTTACGTACAGTGACGTCGCCCTTTCGGCAATTGACGGTGCCCTTTCGGCCATTGACGGCGCCCTTTCGGTGTTGTGACGGCGCCCTTTCGGTCAGTGACGGCGCCCTTTCTTTGGAAGGCGCCCCTGAATTGGCCTGCGGCCACCCCTCCTAAAATATTCTGAATCCGCCCTTGCTTCGATACCATGTACACATATAGAGCAATACGACACATACCTTAGGGGCGGTTCTGCTCCGGCTTACCCTAAACATAATTTGCATGGCATTACCGCTGCTCGCTTAGGTATCAAGTCAACTAAAAAACATTTTTCATTCGAGACAACACAAGATTCAACAAACTTCAATCAAAGGTAGAACCTAAACACTCAACTACACATCTATAACTACACATACTGCTTCCGTCTCCTGTATCCAAGGGCGTCGCCGTAGGGGGGACGGGGGGACAACGTCCCCCGGTCGTCAGACTGGGGGGATTTCCCCCCCCCCAGTTTTGGAGACATAAATCCATACTTTGTTCGGAAATATTCAGGTCTCAATATTATAAAAAGCATTAGGAAAACAAATGTTAGTGCAATGGAAGAATTGAAGGGATCAGGACAATTTTTTTACTTTTCTTGAGGGAAGTTGACAGGAATTTAAATGCAATTTCGGTAGCAGAACAACGGGCATTTTATGGCGATAATGAACCTTATTTGTTGTTTAGGCACACTTTGTGCTTGCTGAAAGGAAACACAGGCAGGTTGTTTTACATGAACGTTTTTTGTGCGCATGTTTTCATTCACTTCGACCGAATAGCTGCTAAGAAATAAGCTTCTGAAAACCATGGCTACGGTGAGGCTGGTCATACGTATAGCCCCCCCCCCCCTAATTGACGGAAGACCTCGCTCCGCTCGTTAATCGAACTGCTTATGCCAGGTCCTGACCACGGCAATCTATCCATTCCAAAGCTTCGGACTAAATTTGTTATACAAAATATGCAAGCAATTGCGTTCAAGTTCTGCCCAAATGCGTTCGAAGTTTGCAAATCGAGGTAGTTTTCGGATAACTACTTCATTCATTACTCCAAGTACATGAGTTACTTCATCCGCATCCGTCTCGGCCAGCCGTCCACGACCGCAGCGCCGACTATCGGTTAATCGCTGAACTAAGTGCTACCACCTAGTGGTCAACTGCCGAACTAGCGGCGTTTTCGAAACAATTATGTTTCTTAACGCCGTCGCGTAAGAACCGCAAAGGCTACCAACGTTGTGCAATTCTTATATTGTTTTTTTATCTAGTACTGAATGAAATCTAGCCAAAATAAGACATAAGTAATATGAATTGGGACCGGACTTGTCCACTTTAAGTTTATGTCGTCTGTTGGACAGAACCAACCCGACAACATTTAATTAAACGTTATATAAGAATCATGCATGTGGCATGACTTGTGCAATTTGTATAATTTTCGTCATTGTGTGAGGAATAAAACTAAAACAATAGAAATCGGATTTGACGAAAATTGGGACCGGACCTGGGCATGCAAAGTCTATTTTGTCTGTTGAACTAAATGAACCGGGCACCAATTATTGCGGCGCCATACAATAATCATGTCTGCAAAGCTTGTCCAATCATTGTATTATTCACTTTCTAAAAGCAAGAAAACAGGACATCAATTCAGATTCGATGAAACTATTGACAGACTTAATCAAAGGCAGAAGGCTATATTGGCGAAATATTAAGTCGTCATCGTCATCGGCCAAATACAAAGTTATTGTAGCGGGTACTGCGTCCAATCATTGTGGCGGTACTGTGTGGAAATTATTTAGATTAAGAGAACTACAATATCAACCCTCTACCCTACACTGCGATTCAGAGTCTTGATTAATCACCACGTCAACGATGAGCTGTAAACAAAAAAGTGAATTGAACAGTGACAATTCATCTCGAGTGCCACTGTGCTCGTTTTGATTGATCAAATGACCAGACACAACTGCAATCACTCAATAAAACATGTGATAGAACGTTGGATTTTGAGTATATTTGCATACGATATGTACAGCACATCGATACATGGGAGGCACTTTGTGTCGAACGGTCGTCGAGTGCACGAACGGTGCATGTCAACGCAACGCATTGGCTCACACCGTAGCCGCCTCCTCTCTACTGCAGTTTCGAGAGGATGAGACGACGGCCCTGCTGCTGCAAAACCTGTCGCATGCCATCCTTGAAGTTCGTGACACTAAAAAATGCCGCGGTTGCCATGTGATTCAGCTTTTCCACGTGCTGCTGGGTGAATGTGTTTAGATGACCCACTCTCCCTACAAGTTCGTGACAGTGATTTAACACGATATGAAGGTACGGGGTAACCATACAAGTTTGGTAAATCGCCAAAAACATGTGTGCAAAAGTGGTACACTCGGCCTCTACCACAGCAGCGTCGTCGCAAGATCGCAAGGTCTCGATGACTTTGAGGTACTTCACTAGCATGACGCGAATTCTCTGTCCTCGGCTCTTGTCCATATTGTCAATAAGACAGGTAAATGTGGCGAAAAAATCGAGAATTTTCCTGCGATCGTTTGAGTCAAGGTTCCGAAAATCTACTTTACCATCCGAAAACGCAATCTTCCCGCGACATGCTATGTTTCCGCGCAATATCTCCACAAAGTCGCGCAGTTTTCCGTCCGGAACTTCACGACATATAAGCATAAATAATTTGTCAGACGTTCTCAGAAAAAGGTGCAAAAGATCAATCACAATGCGGTCTACAGGTATGGCCGGAAAAAGACAATCACGAAACACACCGATGCACCCCTTGCAAAATTCCTCACGACGCTTGTGTCCCTTTTTATGGTACGCGGAGTTAGCAGATTCACAAAATATGCATGCATACCTACTGTTCGCCTCTTTGAACCCGCAAACTAGGAGAAGGAACTTGTAATCTGCGCAAAGGTAGAAGGAAAACCGAACCAAATGACCATCAATCTCCACCCCGAACTTCTGGATGTTATCGATCTCAGTATTTACATCCCGCAGCGTCTGCTTCAAGGTGTTGTAGTCCTCCTTCTGGGCAGAAATCCCAATGAGTTGAGGGCTCCGCGACACCGGATCCGGTTCGTCGACAGCGCTCACAGACAGGTTCACGAACCCCATGTACTTTCCGACTGGAGCTCCATCACCTAAAACAAACACAAAACATACAGCGTTCCTTAGAAGATTTAAACGTAAGTTATTCACGACCGATGAGATTCGGGTAGGTACGATGAAGTGCATGGTAACCATGTCATCTTTTGCTTCAGCACACCAATCCGGGATCCCGTTGCAAAATTGCGATTATTAAAGTGCAAAGTATCAAATGGTAGGGGTGTTTGAGCACAACTTCCTTCTGAATCGATTCCTATAAGCGGTATACAAAGCGACGCTTTATTTCACATTCCCGCAAGACCCTCAGATGGATGGAGGTGTCAAACATCCTGACACATTGTGAGTGATTTAAGGCAGACATGTTATAAATTGATCACAACATACCTGATATTTTCAGCCTGACAGTGTCGTTAGGTCCTTTCTTCACAGTGGGATGCATAGTTTTCACAATGTCAACGAGCTTGCGCCTGAAGCAGCCGTTCTCTTTTTCTTCGATGTCGATCTGAGTATTTAACCTGAAATGGGCCGGCTACAATCAATACCAATAGCAGTAAACATGGAAGGATTTAAGAAGGTTTACTGTTAACCCGCGCCGTGCCGGTGCTCAGCGCCACCTCCGCCATGTGGGGGGGGGGGGGGGGGGGGAGTGAAGACGTCTCCCATGAAGTCGGCTCAAAGGGAACGTAGAGCAAAATGGAAACCGCAGATGACCTTTTCAGGGGGCCATCGAGGCAAAAGAAAATGAAGAACATATAGCATTCATTGTGAAATGCCACAACACAGATTCACCATGCCTCTAACAACGTTAAGCATTAAGTAAAAGCAAAACATAGCAATACCTTTTGCCTTTTGCGATACCTTTATAGCAATACCTTTTGCCAATATCCATACCTTTTGCGCTCCTGCGAGACTCCGTATCGGCTTGGCAGAGACGGAGACAACTTTGTCAGCTTTTGGTACTTTGCCAGGGAGATGTTGTTGCCATCCAGAACTTTAAGCACTTCACTGGCTGATGGGCATGGAGTTGATGGTGATTCAATGCCATATGACGCAGCTACAGTTTCGATGTGTTTTCGTTTTCGTCGAATGTGACGGTCACTGTAAACCCGGCTGGGGCGAGCCGAGGGTACGGCGGCGGCCGCTGCTGCTGGTGACCAGGCATGTCCGATGGCGGCCGCTGCTGCTGGTGGCCGGGCAGGTCCGGCGGCGGCCGCTGCTGCTGGTGGCAGGGCAGGTCCGGCGGCCGCTGCTGCTGGTGGCCAAGACAAGATTCACAAGATTCACACAAGATTCAACAAACTTCAATCAAAGGTAGAACCTAAATACTCAACTACACATCTATAACTACACATACTGCTTCCGTCTCCTGTATCCAAGGGCGTCGCCGTAGGGGGGACGGGGGGACAACGTCCCCCCGGTCGTCAGACTGGGGGGATTTCCCCCCCAGTTTTGGAGACATAAATCCATACTTTGTTCGGAAATATTCAGGTCTCAAAATTATAAAAAGCATTAGGGAAACAAATGTTAGTGCAATGGAAGAATTGAAGGGATCAGGACAATTTTTTTTTACTTTTCTTGAGGGAAGTTGACAGGAATTTAAATGCAATTTCGGTAGCAGAACAACGGGCATATTATGGCGATAATGAGCCTTATTTGTTGTTTAGGCACACTTTGTGCTTGCTGAAAGGAAACACAGGCAGGTTGTTTTACATGAACGTTTTTTGTGCGCATGTTTTCATTCACTTCGACCGAATAGCTGCTAAGAAATAAGCTTCTGAAAACCATGGCTACGGTGAGGCTGGTCATACGTATAGCCCCCCCCCCCAAATTGACGGAAGACCTCGCTCCGCTCGTTAATCGAACTGTTTATGCCAGGTCCTGACCACGGCAATCTATCCATTCCAAAGCTTTGGACTAAATTTGTTATACAAAATATGCAAGCAATTGCGTTCAAGTTCTGCCCAAATGCGTTCGAAGTTTGCAAATCGAGGTAGTTTTCGGATAACTACTTCATTCATTACTCCAAGTACATGAGTTACTTCATCCGCATCCGTCTCGGCCAGCCGTCCACAAACCCCAGATAACTAGCCAGCGGCAGTCACCGGTTCCGAAGCGACCCGTCCTCCTGGTACAGTTACTGGCACCCCGGGTCAGTCAGCATGCAGAACAGTGAGATGCGCTGAGCTTATGAAGAAGATAGAAAAAACGCCAGTGACGTTGCCAGCAAAATAGCAGCAAAATCAAAATACCAGTCATGTGGCAGCCGGGTGGCGCATATAATTTCTGATATTCACGGCATATTAAGAATAGTTATAATCCTTCCCTAATATCTATTTGAGTAGTGTCCGTTTTGTACTCGAAACACAGCAAGGTTTTCGTATCTGTCCGCGGTTGAATTCACGTGCCTTTGTGTGCATGGAACCTCTGCCCAGGAGAATCCCCGAGAAATATGAATATTCTAGCGGCACCTGTAGTTCCGAGCTGGAAAAACACAGCCAACAATCTGTGTGTAATTCAAGTGCCTTTATAAGCATAGGGAACCTCCATTCCGGAGAAATTGGTTAAATTACAAGTGCGTTAAATATATATAGCTGTGTCGGAGATGGGTTGGTTGGAGTTGGAGATGCAAGTCCAACAAGTCCGACAAGTCCGACAAGCCCGACAAGCCCCGCAAGTCCGACAAGTCCAACAAGTCCAACATGTCTAACAAGTCCAACAAGTCCAACAAGTCCAACAAGTCCAACAAGTCCAACAAGTCCAACAAGTCCAACAAGTCCAACAAGTCCAACAAGTCTAACAAGTCCAACAAATCCAACAAGTTTAACAAGTCTAACAAGTCCGACAAGTCCGACAAGTCCGACATTTCCGACAAGTCCGACAATTCTGACAAGTCCAACAAGTCCCACAAGTCCCACAAGAAAAAGTCGAAAAAGTCTAAAAGTCTAAAAAGTCGAAAAAGTCAAAAAAGTCAAAAAAGTAAAAAAGTCAAAAAAGTCGAAAAAGGCGAAAAAGTCGAAAAAGTCGAAAAAGTCGAAAAGTAAACACAAAATGTCGAGCCTCGCAAGCCCCGAAAATCCCGCAAGCCCCGTAAGTCTCCTCAAGCCCCGCAAGCCCCGCAAGTCCCGCAAGTCCCGCAAGCCCCGCATGTCCCCCAAGCCCCGCAAGCCCACCAAGCCCGCCAAGTAAAACAAAATACAAATCTCCATCCATCTATCGGGTTTGCGAATCTATGGGATTGCAACGCGGAGCGAGCACAAGGCGCTAGTCTATATTACTATTTTATAAGCGTCTGTCTGTCTGCCTGTCTATCTGCCTGTCTATCTGTCTGTCTATCTGTCTGTCTATCTGTCTGTCTATCTGTCTGTCTATCTGTCTGTCTATCTGTCTGTCTATCTGTCTGTCTATCTGTCTGTCTATCTGTCTGTCTATATGTCTGTCTATCTGTCTGTATATCTGTCTGTCTATCTGTCTGTCTATCTGTGTGTCTATCTGTCTGTCTATCTGTCTGTCTATCTGTCTGTCTATCTGTCTGTCTATCTGTCTGTCTATCTGTCTGTCTATCTGTCTGTCTATCGGTCTGTCTATCTGTCTGTCTATCTGTCTGTCTATCTGTTTGTCTATCTGTCTGTCTATCTGTGTGTCTATCTGTCTGTCTATCTGTCTGTCTATCTGTCTGTCTATCTGTCTGTCTATCTGTCTGTCTATCTGTCTGTCTATCTGTCTGTCTATCTGTCTGTCTATCTGTCTGTCTATCTGTCTGTCTATCTGTCTGTCTATCTGTCTGTCTATCTGTCTGTCTATATGTCAGTCAATCTGTCTGTCTATCTGTCTGTCTATCTGTCTGTCTATCTGTCTGTCTATCTGTCTGTCTATCTGTCTGTCTATCTGTCTGTCTATCTGTCTGTCTATCTGTCTGTCTATCTGTCTGTCTATCTGTCTGTCTATCTGTCTGTCTATCTGTCTGTCTATCTGTCTGTATATCTGTCTGTCTATCTGTCTGTCTATCTGTCTGTCTATCTGTCTGTCTATCTGTCTGTCTATCTGTCTGTCTATCTGTCTGTCTATCTGTCTGTCTATCTGTCTGTCTATCTGTCTGTCTATCTGTCTGTCTATCTGTCTGTCTATATGTCTGTCTATCTGTCTGTCTATCTGTCTGTCTATCTGTCTGTCTACCCGGCACCGCTCAGTTTATTCGGTTTAAAAAACCCAGTTAACCCGCCAGATACTGGGGTATATTTCATAATGCGACTTACTGGGGGGGGGGGGGGGGGGGGGGGGCTATCCACCCTCGGATCTTCGAAACTACTGGACCGAATGTAAAATTCAAACGGCATTCACTGGGAAAATTATTGAAGGAAACATAATATTGTTGACCTCAAGGTCACCGATGACGTCACAGGTCAGGTCAAGTACAAAATGTTTGACCGTGTCAAAAGGTCTCGATGGATGGAATTGTCGCGCAAAATTGCGATATTAAACGCATAAGCAGTCGATAAATCGGTATGATTCGTGTGTCTGACACTTCTAAGTACCTTTCTAAGCTGTTTATAACCTTGGATCAGGTCAAGGTCATCCGAGGTCACGAGGTCAAACTGCAGATTACGGTCATTAGGCGTTGTAACACATGTTTATGGGTTTGTTTTTCGTCTAGAACGCGTAATATGACATTATAGCACTGTTTGTTACATATAAATAGAAGTAAAAAGTAAAAACGGAAATGCGTGTTTAATGCATAGAAATGCATAGTAAAGAGGTGGTCGATTTTGGTCATTTAAAGGTCATAAGTCAGTAATTTTCAAAGATATCGACTTCAAATTTGGTAAACCTATTCACCGATCACGTCTCGATGACATATATTCCGGTTTTTGGATAATTCTGATTTTTTTTTGTGAAAATTTTGTTAAAAAAAATTCTTTGGATTTCTCAAAATTTTGAAGAAAACAAAATAAAAATCCGAGACACCAAATTTGATAGCCCGGTCTATTGTCAGTAATTATATTTTAAGACAATTGAATTTATCTCAAACATCGTATCTTTGACAGCGTTTTCCGCAAACCATTCATTTTCAACAAAAATCAAAGAACATGACGTCACTCTGACGTCATCCCCGGTTGACCTATCATAACCTCATATATTTCGTTGAGCCAACATGTGTAGAACTGATGTGGGAGAAGATACTACAAGTTTTGTGACGATACTTGTGTTCGTTTAGGAATTATTGTAAAATAACAAGAGGGGACAAAAAATAGCCCCCCCCCCCCCAGTAAGTCGCGGGTTAATTCACGTGCTGAATTGGTGCGGATACCTCCATCCTGGAGATGCCAGCTAGCTATGCATAGGGCATATGTAGGAGATGGGATAAGTCACCGACGCAACCGAGTTGGTCGAGTGGTGATCACTTGACGGGTAATAGGTAATTATGTCCTATGCAGTTCCAGCTCCAGTCCAGTTAATTACCGTGCTGAATTGGTGCGGATACCTCCATCCCAGAGATGCCAGCTAATCGTCCAGCGGAGCGGACGGGTTAGCACTAGTTGCACTCTATTGTGATCATGGAACAACGGGAAATTTGCATAACATAGGGCGACCCTACATCCCACTAACGTTCCCAATTTCGTGGTTTTGACTGCAAGGTGCGCAGAGTTACTAAGCAATCGGGTGACATCAGAATGGCCAGATGGACACTTAGGTGGCAGCCAATTCTTATAATTAGTATGAAATAGCTCTCTATGTAACACGAACAGCTGTGATATGTATCCCAATCTGCGATGAGCGAATCGCCTGGCAGTGCCTGTCGAATATAAAGTAGTTTGGACAATCAACCATTAATATTTCCGAAGAAGTTATTATTTTTCCCCTATCAAATGTTATAGTTATAAATATAAAAAAATACACCTAAAATTGCGTTTCTAAGTAAAAATTAGAAGGTTAAAACTGATTTTCCTTCACATTGTCGCGAATCGTACTGATGGTTCATTCGGCGTTTCATCTCCCCCCCCCCCCTCCCCCCTCCCCCCGCCCCCACACTAAAAAAATCCATGGCGACGCCACTGCCTGTACGCCACCGTAAAAGGGCAATGCCAACGGCAGTCGGCACCGCGATTTTACTTTTACAAATACAGTTCATTGGAAATCACCAAGTTAGGGTTTTCACAAAGTTGTGATCCTTTAACCTATAAGATCACATTGCGCATTCTGCGATACTGGTCCCCGGGGGGACGATTTTTCAATACTAGGTTTGGTCGTCGCCACTTGAAGCATTGCCACCACCGCTGCTCTGTCGTTTCGTCTTGTCGCCCGGCCGGCGGAGTGTCGGCAGCCGTTTGTCTGACCTTGCACTGCTGAGGGCAGCAGGCCTGTACCGGCCGGCCGCCCGCTATAAAGGCAGCCGGCCGGCCGTCCATAGGCACAGTATATCCCTCTCCTCTCACCAACCAACATGAAGCTGCTGGTAAGCGGCAGGCACACAATATCCACAATTTAGGTTCTCCGTAACAAACTTTAACGAATGTTCTCACTAATATTTTAGGATTTTAATTATGATGGTATGTTGTGATATGTTTTATGTTTAAATCATAGTAGGTACAGATGATTGTCTGGAATTGTTTATTTGGCAGACGTTTGTTTATTAGCCTGAAGGCATACAAATATTCCTGTATCCCCTGGATGTTTCTGCATAAGTTTTATGCCTACGATTATAGTTTGGTCGTTACATAGCACGTCCACTCAGTCGCTGCTGTTCCACTGGAGCTGTTGTTTTGAAGTGTAATCCTGTGTGACAGGTGTTGTTCGTGTCTGTTGTTTTGACCTGTTGTCCTGTGTGACAGGTGCTGTTTGTGTCTGTTGTATTGGCGTGTAATCCGATGTTGCAGGTGCTGTTGATTGCTGTTGTAATGGCCTGTTGTCCTGTGTGACAGGTGCTGTTCGTTGCTGTTGTATTGATCTGTAGTCCTGTGTGCCAGGTGCTGTTCGTGTCTGTTGTATTGGCGTGTAATCCGGTGTGACAGGTGCTGTTCGTGTCTGTTGTATTAAACTGTAATCCGGTGTGACAGGTGCTGTTCGTTGCTGTTGTATTGGCCTGTTGTCCTGTGTGACAGGTGTTGTTCGTGTCTGTTGTATTGACGTGTAATCCGGTGTGACAGGTGCTGTTCGTGTCTGTTGTATTGACCTGTTGTCCTGTGTGACAGGTGCTGTTTGTCGCTGTTGTCGCTGCTGCCGCGGTGGTTGAGGCCGATAGAGGTTATGGTCATCAGCAGTGAGTATCCAACACGGAATGGCACGGTGTGGTGCACAGCGGTACACTGACACGGGTCAGTGGCAAAAACACAGTACTGGGAACACAACACATGAACTTCGGCAGGCAACAGCGTTGACTTGAGTAGCTAGCTGCTAGTAAATCATCAGTGAAGTCTGTCAGTGTCAATACTGTGATATCGTGCTGATACCTGTGACCCGACCTGACCCGACCTGACATTACCCCGCTCCAGGCACTACCCGGTGAAAACCATCGTCCAACACCGCCGCTACCCGGTGGTGAAGCACCAACGCTACCCGGTCGTGCGCCACGTGCCCGTCTACAAGCCCGTCTACAAGACGGTGGTCAAACACGTGCCCCAGCCGTGCCCGGTCTACAGGCAGGTGCAGGTCGTCAAGCACGTGCCTGTGGTCAAGCACGTGCCTGTGGTGAAGGAGGTGCCTGTGGTGAAGCACGTGCCTGTGGTGCAGCACAAGTACCACGTCAGGAAGGTGCCCGTGCACGTGCCCGTCTATGTTGAGAAGCCGTCCTACGGTTACGGCCACCATTAATCTGAGATATAACGCGCCGTCTTGCTGAAAACATCGCGTGTTCGACAACGTATACCTGTAAATCCATATACACACTGGTCTTTCCAGCGGGGTTACGTCATTGTCCACTGTCCTGCCAGCTTGTTCTCTCGTTGCTGCAATGTGGTAGGTGCCGTGCATTTGTGCTGCACCTGTCCGATGATAAACGCGACGTTCCAGAGACCGGTGTCGTTGTTCCACGAGTTGACTGCATATTGCGTTTCTATTTATGTCTGTTTTTTTTTTGACGCGTGTGTAAGCTGCAATGGCATCCTTGTGCTATCAAATACACTGAACATACGATCACGTGAGGCGTTTAAACGGAATAGTTCACCTTTAACCTGGAGTTTTGGACTGAGATAGCAGATTTGTAGAGCAGATCTAAAAATGGGTTGTGGTGAAAGAATTGCCCCCATACGCTAAGTAATTTCGACACAGGACTAGTGGGCCCGGTTTCATTTCCGCTGTTCCTGGCCACGATCAGGAATTTCGCTCGCCGCTCGCCGCCGCCGGCTCGCCGCTGGAGGCAGGAACACTCTCTAGCACGTAGTCTCTGGTCACGACGCCTCATTAATAACTGCTCAGCCGCACGGGCGGCTCGGCGGCCCCTTGTCAGAGACTGTACTTGGCGTCAGGCGGAGCGGGGAAGCCGTAACGCCAGCCGCTATCGTACGATTTCTCGTGAAATAGAAAGAGAAACTTACTTATTTCTCCACATATATCCATCAGTTGTCCAAACCAAAGTCATATTCGTAGTTTTGAGCTCAAGATGCACCGTATGGTTGAACTTCAAGACAACTTTCAAGGTGACCTATTCCCTTTAAGGCGCTGTCTGAGCATTTACAGGTTATAGCAAAGAACATCCCTACTCAGTACTCATCCGATATTTGGGATTTTGTCTTCCAATTTCCTCTCTCAAGTCATGTACCCTAACTCAATTCATAGATACATATAAGCTACATTATTTGGCATGGCGGATTCGCTTCGCAACATACGGGATGAATTTATTCACTGGTCCACCCTTATCATTATAAATAAGTATAAAATGGGTGACCGAAGGAGCATGATGTATGTTTTGTTAATATTCCATTATTTACGAAGCATTAGATTGTCCGACTTAAAATCAATCAAAATATGCACAACTTTTTACAATTTTGTGACATTGGTTTCTTTGCCTCTAAACCCCACCACGCATTTTTTGTTGATGCAATTTCAGTTTATTTTCTAATTTAATTACATTTTAGTCTTTTACATTTCGAAATGGAATACGACAGTTTTAAGACTTTGAATGTTGTTGTGTGCAAATTATCAGGTGGGTACATCCGATGGGTAGTTGTAAAGAAATACACCTCTGAAAGTTCACAATTAAGAAATCGCGGTCGCTTCGTGATCGCTCGGTAATAATGTCGGGTATAGTGCACGTAAGTAGTGTCCGTTTACAATACATTTGCCTTCAGTCTTCTTGGCAGTCTTCTTGGATATCTCAATGTGTAATATTAAGCTCGTAGTTCATGAACTTATCCATAGTTCAACCACAGTTAAATTTGAAATAGGCTGTACAGTGTACTCTGCGATCTCATCACGTATTTTCAGGGAGAAAATGTACTTGCACATGAATACATGTGTAAGTTCATGATAGTACACTGGCAGACATCGGAGACTCTTGAGAGTTCTCATAGACCATACAGGCGTCGATTTAGTCTCTGCAGAGAGACACATTTTACGAGAACTTTGGAGGGGGTCTTTGGTCTCAAGATTATACAAAAAAAATTGTCAAGGTTTTCAGCGTGAACTTAAATTTTCTTGCATGAGAATGCCTGAAAAAGTCGCGGCGCCGGCCGGGATTGAGCCCTTCACATGTTAAAGGGAAGTGTCGACCTTGGCAGATTCGAGCAATTGCTATACAATGACTAAACAGAGTATGCAGATAATGATTCTGCTATTAATTTATCATAACCCCGGGAACTGTGGAGATATAAATGCCATATAATATTATACAAAATGACGTCATTTTCAGATATACATCACAAACGCGTCACCCCTCCCGATTTTATGGCAAATCCGATTAGGTAAACAGTGCCGCTGTATGCCACCGCCGGTTGTATGCACACTATAAGATACATACAACAGGTCTGCCATCTGGTAGCCCTTTCTTCTGTGACGTCACAAGGATTCTATTTTTTTTTTCTGTCAACGAACGGAAAACACAATTATTTTCTTCAAGTGCCAGTGCCAAGTGACAAGCTAAACTACGGCGACCGGCGTGTCGGCGATTTGTTTACAAGTGGCCATGCAACAACGTTGCACAGATTGATGCAAAAGCGCCACATGTTGCGCTGTCCAATAGTGGAGTGCAAATACCGATCATTAATTTTCCCAAACTTCCAACTTTGAATTAGGGAATAATTTTATTTAATTCTTAAATGTAGATAGCAACATTTTAATACCATAACGGTAGCCAAAGCAACTGTTGCTAGCAAAATCAAAAGGGGTTTATCTCTCTTTAATAAATATGGTGAAATTTTGTGCTTGTTTACGTTGAGAGCGATCCGTCGCCTGCAAACTGAATATGCTAATATATATGTCATCCACGGCGCCACACGAACACAGTTCACATGGTAAGCGTCGGTTTTATTTAATCAACATACAGTCTCTCACAATGCGCACGTACATGGGCTGGTCGAATAAAGCTGGCTAAACACCATATCGCACACGATAAGCACAGCACCAAAATGTGAAGACAGCCAGCATCGGGTCTGGGTCGGCCAGCAGGAGACGCAGGAGTAGAAAGAGGCTGTTGGGCTGTCCTTTTCGAGTTAGAAGACAGGACTGCCGCTGCACCTGATTATGGTCCTGGTTCCGGGAAGAGTTGGGCACGCAATGGTTGAAGAAGCTGAAAAACAGGAAAAATCATGACATGATTCCCTGTAATAACATGGGCACACAGTGTCCCAAAATTTGTGCACATTTGTGCAACATCAGTTGAAAATGGCAAAAAATGATCATGAGTCCAATTGATGCACGATAACCTTACAAACCAGTCTGAAAAACCTGGCAGGTTTCAACGAGATAATATCGGACAGGGTTGGCACCAACACATCAAAATTGAGGCAGGTATTCGCTGCCAGGACATCATACCCTTACCATCACCCCTTGAGTGGTCAAAGGTGGAGAGGCCAAACAGGTGAGTTTACCAGGTGAGTTTACCTATCTGATCTGGAACACATTACTCTTCAGTATGTGATAAAGTATTTGATTTGGAAATCATTGTTTCTCTTTGGCTAGGACAACAAATACTCACTTAAAAACGTTCGCCCTCGACCCACACAAGCAGCATTTCAGCGTCATCGTTCAAAATCCAATGGAAATCACTCAGTCTTAAATTAATAACTCTTATACGGATTACGGCCTTGTCAATAAAATGCCCACAAACGCACAAGGAATTCGCCACCGCCATTATCTACCGTGACAAATAATACATAGATTAAATCCGTGTTCAATAACACCAGCCGTGCTGTGTACCGTGAGCTTGACGAATCACCGTTGAGCTCGCTAGAGCCAGCTCATCGCTGATTGGTCAATTTTGCTGTACAGTGTACACACCGTGCGAACGCTAGTCTGAACATCACTATTCTCATGCTGGGCAAAACTGCGGGTCAGCCGGCAGTCGCCAAGGCCCCCAAGTTTGGCGAAATAGAGCCAAGATTGGATGACTTTAACAGAAAATCTTTGGGCGATAATGCTGTGACGTCACCAGTCAATCTGGTATAAGCCTCCCATCTGGCATAAACCTTGGCAGTTTGTTCAAAAATCTGCTCTAGAGCCGTTAAGGTAGAGTTTGAGAAAATCGAACATTGGATCATATGATTTCTATATACAAGCTACAATTCTGCTATTTCAGTTCAAAACTCCTACTAAGGTCGACACTTCCCTTTAAGCGAGCGCTCTACCACTGAGCTACTACCAGTACCAGAGTAGGCAAGAAGACGGTAACAAACAAGGCAACTGCTGGGTGAGGTTGATACTTACCGACTTTCCGTGCATAAATAATGTTTGGTTAACAAATGATGGTATGAAAGTATTATTTACAAATCAAAGCAATCGAGAGAAAAAAATAAATAGTTATTTGGTATTTACTTGAATAAAAGCCGGTTCCGGCGTTGCGATTATAGCGCCACCTGCAGTGCTATGGTGGTCCCATCTGGATGGAATTAATTCAATTTCAGGAGACTCTCAGGAGACCATCTACTGTTCTCAACAGCTGACTGCAAAAACATACCGCGGGTTCGATCCTGGATCGGGACAGACTTTTCGTATTCGTTGACTGCCTGACGGTCTCGAAGACATGAACTGGTCACCTGGAGATTGTATATTCATGAACGATGCTGGGAAGTGACTGCTAGTCGAGGTGGAACGTCGAGTGACAAATATTTGTTGACACCGAGACTGGCAGTCGTTACAAGCGAAGTTCAGAAAGATATTTGTCATGCCCAGGACGCCGGACGCCAGGAATTGCGCGATCGGGTGGTGGGGTCAGGACCTGCGCAACAAGCTATTGTTAGCGTGGATCCTGAACTCGGAAATCCATCCATTCAAAAACATTCGGACTAAATTTATTTTTAAAAAACGTAACCAACAATACTTAATACTACTTGCTTAACCTTGCTTATTTTCAACAATGCTTAACCTTGTTTATTCTCACGTAAAATATTATCTGAATTTATGCGAAAAACAGCGGTAACACATACAAAAATACTTAAGTCAAATGAATTACTCTGAAGCGGATCTGCTGAATGACAGCGTGTCTAGCGTGCAGAATAAGAGTGCAGAAATATATATTTTTGAACGATGCTGATAAATGACTGCCAGTCGAGTTGTACTGAGGTGAAATAAATTACTCTGAAGCGGATCTGCTGAATGAAAGCGTGACTAGCGTGCATAATAAGAGTGCAGAGTAATGCTTTCCCGCACTCTTATTCTGCACGGTAGAATAGGACATTTAACATGCAAACCCAAATTAGAGGTAGGATAAATATTTAGTCTCAACAACCAACACGGAGACCATGTAGATTTCTCAGGCAAGACCATCCACTGAAAGGTCTCGAAATATAAACCGTGCGGGTTTTTGCAGGGCAAAGCATTCAGCAAAAGTTCAAAAAAGTGTTTCTGAGTGTACCTATCTATATCTTGGTGCATGTGTTTTAAGCATTATTGTCATAGCATGGAAGTTATTGCTATACATCAATACAAACATCAAATTCAAGCCGTTTTTTGGTGAAAGTATTGTGGCTAAAGAATGGATCAAGGACATCTTTCTGAGCCTTTGTAGCGTCACTATTTATCAGAGGCGTTTCGTGCTCGCACTATTTGTCTTAATCGATATCGCACCGTCGTTTCGGAACCATGCAATGTCAGGTTATGTGTTTATAATATTTGCTGCGATCTTTGACAATATTACAAAGTTTTATGGAAGACAGCACCGAATCCATGACTACGGCTATGTGTTACCGCTACAGCATGTACCGACGTAACGTCTATCACTTCATTTCAACGCATCGCTCGTTATTCACCTGATGGGAATAACAGGTATTACCTGCAACATTATTTATCGGTGAGGTATTCAGGCAAGGATAACAGTATGCACGAGGTGCAGTTGTCTATGCTATGATTCGAAGCATTCCAGCACCGGCCCAATGGTTCGGGGGGGAGGGGGGTGCAGCCTAGTAATATATGGCTATTGGCTATTTGTATGTATGTATGTATTGACAGTAAAAACGCTCTCCGATGCATCAAACGGCTTTGCGGAGTGTTGCGTAATGGTCAAAAGGTAGAGACATGTTAAAAACGGCACTCAGTCACATGCATAATAGAAACTAAAATACACTCCATGATCATACACACACTCACACCGCGACCGACGTAAACATACACGACACCCATCATACACCATGTAAAAAATCACCGAGCTGACGTTTAAAAGATGGTAAAGACGCCTCACACAGGTCCGGTGGCAACGCGTTGTAGCGCTGCGCTACACTGTATCAAAAGCGTCTCTTGCCGGCTTCAGTTCTCACGCGCGGGAGGGCCGAATCGGCGTCCTGGCGTGTGCTTCTAGATCGAAACTCAGAGTTTGTCGAAAGCCGGGAAGCGAGAGCCTGTGGTTCCCCGGTGGTGCGAATTTTGTGAGGAAGATTGATGGATTGAAGTTCGTACAGCTGCCGGGCGGTGAGCCAGCCCAGTTCATTCAGTTCATTTTGATGTTGGCAGGCTCAACATTCTACTGTATTGTACATATCAGGTGCGGTTCGCTTTTTTAAGATAAAGGATATGATTCACAAATAACATGAGTGTATTGATCGTATACAAATGTACACCACAACCCATACACACGTGTTGACAAGGAATACAGCCAGTCACTAAGGGATAGGTAATACATGATGGAAGTTTTATCAAAACCACACTTCATTTTCACCATGCAGAAAAGATGATCGGCTGAATAAATTATGAATACCACATATTTATGCAAATAGATGAACAGCGTAGCTTCTGACTTTCCATATTAATTTAGCGTATTTCGTCGTCGTGACGCCGTTTAGTGATGGCCGTAACCTCCCTGGCTACCTCCGTGGCCATACTTGGGCTTCTCCACATAGACGGGCACACGCACCTGCACCTTCTCCTCGCGGTAGTGGTGCTTCACCACTGGGTAGTGCTTGATTACCTCCACGTGCTTCACCACGGGCACGTGCTTGACCACCTCCACGTGCTTGACGACGGGCACGTGACGCACGACCTCGTACGGCTGGGGTACATTCTTGTAGACGGTGTTGTAGACGGTCCGGTAGACGGGCACCGGTTTGATCACTTCATACGGCACCCGCTTCACCACCGGGTACGGGTGGTGCTTCACCACAGTGCGCACCTTCTGGTACCTGACAAAACACGCGGCAGAGGACGATCGTCAGACAGTGCTGCACACCTGTCCAGTCACCCAAACAGTAGCGAAATTTGCATCAACATGTGAGCTGTCCTCAAAATTTAAAACACGCATTGAGTGGCAGTGTTGAGCAGTGTTGTGTCGGTCGTTACCCGTAGTTCTCGGTCTGGTATCCGCCGTAGCCGCCACCGTGTCCCCTCTGGCCGCCACCGTGTCCCCTCCGGCCGCCACCACCCAGACCGAACGCCTGGGCTGCGGCAACAACAGTGACGAGCACCACCTGCCGAACCCAACACACAGTCAACACAAACAAACCCTACCGATCAACAATGCTGCCGAGACTCCCATACAACAACTCACACGGATTGTGTGATGTAATTAGCAGTACTAAAGCGTGTTTCTCTTGGACTCAACAGGACAATTTTGGGGTATTTAACTTATCGTCTCTGTTCAGTCATCTTCTTTACTTAAGAAGCATTCATATATGACAACATTGATTATACAAATATATTTTGTAAGTTATTTTAAGCTGGTACTTATTTAAGAAGGACTTTCCAGACTAATGCTAATTTGAGTAAAGAAATAAATAATTTAATCTTTAAGAAATAAGTCACAAATATCAGTGCCGTTTACCAGCAGCTTCATGCTGGTTGGTGAGAGGAGAGGGATATACTGTGCCTCTGGACGGCCGGCGGGCTGCCTTTATAGCGGGCGGCCGGCCGGGACGGGCCTGCTGCCCTCGGTAGTGCAAGGTCAGACAAACGGCTGCCGTCACTCCGCCGACCGGGCGACAAGGCGAAACGACAGAGCAGCAGTGGTGGCAATGCTTCAAGTGGCGCTGACCAAACCTAGTATTGAAAAATCGTCCCCCGGGGACCAGAAACGCAGAATGCGCAATGTGATCTTATAGGGTAAAGGTAGGTAACTTTGTGAAAACCCTAACTTGGTGATTTCCAATTAACTGTATTTGTATAAACGCGTTGCCGACTGCCGTTGGCACCGCCCTTTTACGGTGGCGTACAGGCAGGGGCGTCGCCACGGATTTTTGAGTGGGGGAGACGAAGCGCCGAATAAACCATCAGTACGGTTCGCGACAATGTGAAGGAAAATCAGTTTTAACCTTGTAATTTTTACTTAGGAACGCATTTTTTTAGGTGTATTTTCATATTTAAAACTATAACAGGTGATAGGTGAAAAATAATAACTTCTTTGGAAATATTCATAGTAGATTGTCCAAACGACTTTATATTCGACAGGCACTGCCAGGCGATTCGCTCATCGCAGATTGGGATACATATCACAGTTGTTCGTGTTGATAGAGAGCTATTTCATACTAATTATAAGAAGTGGCTGCCACCTAAGTGTCCATCTGGCCTTTCTGATGTCACCCAATTGCTGAATAACTCTGCGCACCTTGCAGTCACAACTGCAAAATTGGGCATGTTTGTGGGATGTAGGGTCGCCCTAGGTTATTAAAATTTTCCGTTGATCCATGATCACAATAGAGTGCAACTAGTGCTAACCCGTCCGCTCCGCTGGACGATTAGCTGGCATCTCCGAGATGGAGGTATCCGCACCAATTCAGCACGGTAATTAACTGGACTGCAACTGGAACTGCATAGGACATAATTACCTATTACCCGTCAAGTGATCACCACCCGACCAACTCGGTTGCGTCGGTGACTTATCTTAATCATCCCTGGTTTGACATCTCATCTTTGGCGCAAAGATGGTTTAGCATCTGAATTTGCATCTGTATTAACATTTAGCGTCTGCTTTAGACATCTGTACTAGCGTAGCGTCCTTGACCGGTGCCTCTATGTACTCATCTTGACGGTGTTTTTGGAAACGGGTCAAGCACTAAACCACAAAGTGGAATGGTTCGCCAATATATGAACTTGATGACCGCCAAACAACTTCTAGGTAGCACCACCGGCACAGTGGTTAATCGAGCGACATGAAACTCATGGCACGTCATGAGGTGATTAGGGACTACGATTCGTTTATCTCGGATTTTCTATAACGGTGACATAAGGTAAAGTTATAATCGTGACCTTTTCAATGTAACCCTTTGGGGAAAACACAAAAATGCATATTTATCAGTTGTAAATATATAGATTTAGTTCACGTTTGCTCTAGCCACTAGTTTTAGGACCGGACCCAGTTGTGACCGGGTTCTCGTCCTGACCCGGCCCCATATCACGCCTTTGCCAGCACCGGCCCCTGCCTCGATCGGGCCTGACCAAGAACGGACCCGTATCAATAATGTGCAAGGACCGGGCCCTGTTGTTTGACCTGACCGGGCCCCATATCACGCCTCTGTCAGCACCGGGGCCCTGCCTTGATCGGGCCCCTACCAGTAACGGGTCTGTATCAATAATTTGCATGGAGCGGGCCCTGTTGTGACCGGGCCCTCGTCCTGACCGGGCCCCGTATCGCGCCCCGTACCGGTGTCCCCCTCTGCACCCCGTACCGGTGGCGCGTCCATGGCTGACTGATGATCCCTGTTCCAGAGGCGGATTCAGGGATTCAGATTCGTTAGTCACTACACGATGTTGGATGTGATGACGGTTGGATGTGATGACAGTTGGACGTGATGACATCACGGTTCGATATGATGACGGTTTCGATCATACGAGGAATGGTGGTGAGAATTCGAGGTTGAAGTTTGCGAATGGGGTTTGATCGGCGTTCGTTATTAGGTCGGTTAAAATATTCAGCCAGGCGCCAGTGGATCAGAGCGCGGCCGTGGCTCAGGCGTCGTTGATGTTCATCGTCGATGGCGTGACGACGACGTGCCTGAACGCGGTGGCCGGCTCTTCTCCCCCTGCGGTGCCGCCTTACTGCCCTTCCCGGGTGGGCACCGGGTGGCGAGTGATGGATGGCCCCGGGTGGCGGAGGACCGGCCGTGTAATTCCCCGGTCCGGTGCGCGGGCTGCTGTCGACGCCGACGGTAGGCTGGAGACGGTAGGAGAGTGCCCGGCCTTGTGATTGGTTGAGACCACGGCTGTAGATTCTTCCGGGAACGGTAGAATAGAGTTTCGGCGAGCGAGGCTCATGGGCAAAATTGACAATACTAAACTAGGATAAAAATATAGAACACGAAAGAAAAGAGGCACGAAAATCACTTCTGGCAGTCCGAAAACACTACTTGCTCAAACGAGACAAATACAAAAACGAGACAAAAAGTTGGCCAAATCTTAAAACCGCGCGAAATCACTAGAAAACTGAGAAGCAACGCGAGGGGCGGTTGCCGGTGGAGGCGCTCGCCACTCAGTCATGTCATTTGACCTGACCTGGTGACCTGACCTGACCTGGCCGGAACCCAATGTTTTTCCAAAACGTGGCCCAGCTATTCATTTCAAATTGCTGAAAGTTTCAAGTCAATATCTAAGCGTTTTCTGAATATTTCGGAAAACCAAGGGGGGGGGGCGCCCCCCCCCCCCCTGCCAGGACCTCCAGGGTTAATTCCTATTCCGTTCGCGAACGTAGCCTAGCGTAGTTTTTACGGGACTTTGACGTCCAAAGGCTGGGATTTTTAAACCTGTAGAGGACATTAAGGTAGAATCAGGCATCTGAGGAGGTTAGAACTGGGAGGTTAGAAAAAAACAAGCTCCATAATTTGGCCCAATTTCGAAAATTGTCTCAAGTTTCGAAGAGACAATTCCTTCATGCCTATAGAATATAAAGTCCCGTGTACGCGCGGTTTCTATTTACACTACAATTTGCGCATAAGCATCTCAAACATACGGGCCTTTGACATTATTGATACGTAGCAAAATAATATTGTAACACTCAACTTCACTGATGAAATAAAATGCCTCGCTATTTGGCACATGTTAACCACAATACTACACCATACTACTTTTCAAGTTCAATTTAAAAAGCTGAAGTTCGATAAAGAAGATAAACTTCAATTTTAAAAAGCTGAAGTTTGATTTAAAAAAGATAAAATTCGATTTAAAAAAGCTAAACTTCAGTTTAAAAAACTGAGGTTAGGTTTAAAACGGCTACACATAGTTCAAGTACAAATATAAAATTCGAGTTTTTAACCCTCGCCAGCGCAGTGGGTTGATGCCACCACCGCCCTCGGTTTTTCAGGAATAACTCGCGTAAATATCAACCGATTGCGATGAAACTTTCAGTACCCTACTTGTGAACAATTTGACACATATTATGCACATTTTAAGTTGTAGGTCACTTGACCCGTGACCTTTGACATGTTTTTCAAGGTCATGTCAGGCGCAACTGGCGTCCCGCAGTATTGATCCTTGTAACTTGTGCAGTTTCACAGTGTTTGTTGTTCAAGAGCATATGCACAGGTGTTTCCAGGTGACAGTTGTGGTTTCCATTGAGATTGTGACCTCGATTAACCCTCCCAGAGGTCAACCGAGGTCACTGACCTCCGATGACCTCTTAATACTTTTTGGCTTCTGGCAGTTTCTAGGACATTTTGTGACGCTGATTTCAAATATGGGATCCATTTTGCATAATTATATGTTCCACTGGGGTCATGCACCCCAACAGGTCAACCGAGGTCACTGACCTCAAACGACCTGACATGACATGACATGACCTTTTTGGGATTTGGAAGTTTATAGGACATTTTGTGACGCTGATTTCAAATTTGGCACCCATTTAGTATAATTATATGCTCATTCGCGATTCTAGCTCGATTAAATTCAATTTATACGCATTTACACTTTGGTTGAATTTTGGGTCATTGACATGGCCTCAGAGGTTACCTAATGACCTAGGACCTTAAAATTGGGTAGCAATGGCTTCCTCGTGTGACAAGCAGCATGCTCGTTTTTGAATCGAAGCTCTAGCCCAATTACTGGCAAAACGCTAGGGGGTCGTACTTTTTTTTGGAAAATGATTAAGATAAGTCACCGACGCAACCGAGTTGGTCGGGTGGTGATCCCTTGACGGGTAATAGGTAATTATGTCCTATGCAGTTCCAGTTGCAGTCCAGTTAATTAACGTGCTGAATTGGTGCGGATACATCCATCCCGGAGATGACAGCTAATCGTCCACCGGAGCGGACGGGTTAGCACTAGTTGCACTCTATTGTGATCATGGATCAACGGAAAATTTTCATAACATAGGGCGACCCTACATCCCACTAACATGCCCAATTTTGCGGTTGTGACTGCAAGGTGCGCAGAGTTATTCAGCAATTGGGTGACATCAGAAAGGCCAGATGGACACTTAGGTGGTAGCCACTTCTTATAATTAGTATGAAATAACTCTCTATGTAACACGAGCAACTGTGATATGTATCCCAATCTGCGATGAGCGAATCGCCTGGCAGTGCCTGTCGAATATAAAGTCGTTTGGACAATCTACCATGAATATTTCCAAAGAAGTTATTATTTTTCACCTATCACCTGTTATAGTTTTAAATATAAAAATACACCTAAAAAAAATGCGTTCCTAAGTAAAAATTACAAGGTTAAACTGACTTTCCTTCACATTGTCGCGAACCATACTGATGGTTCATTCGGCGCTTCGTCTCCCCCCCTCAAAAACCCGTGGCAACGCCCCTGCCTGTACGCCACCGTAAAAGGGCGATGCCAACGGCATTCGGCAACGCGTTTTTACAAATACAGTTCATTGGAAATCACCAAGTTAGGGTTTTCACAAAGTTACCTACCCTTACCCTATAAAATCACCTTGCGCATTCTGCGATACTGGTCTCCGGGGACGATTTTTCAATACTAGGTTTGGTCAGGCGCCACTTGAAGCATTGCCACCGCCGCTGCTCTGTTGTTTCGTCTTGTCGCCCGGGCGGCGGAGTGTCGGCAGCCGTTTGTCTGACCTTGCACTGCCGAGGGCAGCAGGCCCGTCCCGGCCGGCCGCCCGCTATAAAGGCAGCCCGACGGCCGTCCAGTGGCACAGTATATCCCTCTCCTCTCACCAACCAACATGAAGCTGCTGGTAAACGGCACTGATATTTGTGACTTATTTTTCAAAGCTTAAATTATTTATTTCTTTACTCAAATTAGCATTAGTCTGGAAAGCCCTTCTTAAATAAGTACAAGCTTAAAATAACTTACAAAATATATTTGCATAATCAATGTTGTCATATATTAATGCTTCTTAAGTAAAGAAGATGACTGAACAGAGACGATAAGTTATATACCCCCAAATTGTCTTGTTGAGTCCAAGAGAAACACGCTTTAGTACTGCTAAATACAGCACACAATCCGTTCGAGTTGTTGCATGGGAGTCTCGGCAGCATTGTAGATCGGTAGAGTTTGTTTGTGTTGACTCTGTGTTGGGTTCGGCAGGTGGTGCTCGTCACTGTTGTTGCCGCAGCCCAGGCGTTCGGTCTGGGTGGTGGCGGCCGGAGGGGACACGGTGGCGGCCGGAGGGGACACGGTGGCGGCTACGGCGGATACCAGACCGAGAACTACGGGTAACGACCGACACAACACTGCTCAACACTGCCACTCAATACGTGTTTTAAACTTTGAGGACAGCTCACATGTTGATGCAAATTTCGCTACTGCTTGGGTGACTGGACAGGTGTGCAGCACTGTCTGACGATCGTCCTGTGCCGCGTGTTTTGTCAGGTACCAGAAGGTGCGCACTGTGGTGAAGCACCACCCGTACCCGGTGGTGAAGCGGGTGCCGTACGAAGTCATCAAACCGGTGCCCGTCTACCGGACCGTCTACAACACCGTCTACAAGAATGTACCCCAGCCGTACGAGGTCGTGCGCCACGTGCCCGTCGTCAAGCACGTGGAGGTGGTCAAGCACGTGCCCGTGGTGAAGCACGTGGAGGTAATCAAGCACTACCCAGTGGTGAAGCACCACTACCGCGAGGAGAAGGTACACGTGCGTGTGCCCGTCTATGTGGAGAAGCCCAAGTATGGCCACGGAGGTAGCCAGGGAGGTTACGGCCATCACTAAACGGTGTCACGACGACGAGAATATCCTAAATTAATATGGAAAGTCAGAAGCTACGCTGTTCATCTATTTGCATAAATATGTGGTATTTATTATTTATTCAGCCGATCATCTTTTCTGCATGTTGAAAATGAAGTGTGGTTTTGATATAACTTCCATCATATGTTATCCCTTAGTGACTGGCTGTATTCCTTGCAAACACGTGTGTATGTGTTGTGGTGTACATTTGTATACGATCAATACACTCATGTTATTTGTGAATCATATCCTTTATCTTAAAAAAAACGAACCGCACCTGATTCAATATCAGTAGAAGTTTGACCCTGCCAACATACAAATAGCCAATAGCCATATATTACTAGGCTGCAGCCCTCCCCCCCGAACCATTGGGCCGGTGCTGGAATGCTTCGAATCATAGCATAGACAACTGACCTCGTGCATCCAGTTATCTTTGCCTGAATACCTCACTGATAAATAATGTTGCAGGTAATACCTGTTATTCCCATCAGGTGAATAACGAGCGATGCGTTGAAATTTCGAGACCTTTCAGTGGATGGTCTTGCCTGAGAAATATACATGGTCTCCGCGTTGGTTGTTGAGAGTAAATATTTCTCATACTTCTCATTTGGGTTTGCATGGTTTGCATGTGTCCTATTCTACCGTGCAGAATAAAAGTGCAGAAAATCTGTATTCTACACTCTTATTCTGCAGGCTAGACACGTTTGTATTCAGCAGATTCGCTTCAGAGTAATGTATTTCACCTGAGAAAAAACAATTGTATGTGTTACCACTGTTTTTCGCATAAATTCAGATTATATTTTACTTGGGAATAAACCAGGTTTTTCAGAGGTTCACTTGAGGTTCACTTGTTGAGGTTCTCTTGAGGTTTACTTGAGAGGTTTACTTGTTGGCTACGGTATGATAAATACCTTTCTGAACTTTGCTGGTCATGACTGCCAGTCTCGCTGGCAAAAAAGATGCGTCACCCGACCTTCGGTCTTGTGCCAAATATTTTTAAACACCTCGACTGGCAGTCATTTCCAAGCATCGTTCAGAAATATATAGTCTCCAGGTCACCATTTTATGTCTCTGAGACCATCAGGCAGTCAACGAATAAGAAAAGTCTGTCCCGATCGAGGATTGCACCCGCGGTATGTTCTTTGCAGTCAGCTGTTCAGAACAGTGGATGGTCTCCTGAGTCTCCTGAAATTAAATTAATTCCATCCAGATGGCATCACCATATAGCACTGCAGGTGGCGATGTAGTCGCAACGACGGCACCGACTTTTATTCAAGTAAATACCGAATAACTATTATTTTTTCGATTGTATTGATTTGTAAATATTACTTTTATACCAGCATTTGTTAAAGGGATTAGACGGTTTTTTCCCAGAATAATTGAGTTACATAGTAAAACGTACTTATAAAGGTGGTAGAAGTCCCACGGTAGCCACATTTTTTTCTGGAAATTACCTCTTCTGCACGTAAAGACATTCCAAAGTGCACGGTGATGCCACCGCGTATTTTCTGCAGGACCGGCTGAGGCAGAGCCAGTCATCTCTTTTATGCTAATAAAAACACCTCACGTATGACATACTTCCGGTAAAATAAGCAATATTTGAAAGAAAATAAACTTGTTTTGTTCCCACGACAGCAGCAGTTACCTAGTTTTCCCATAAAATTATATATTTTTCATGAATTTTCATGCCCAAAAATTAATACGCCACCACTAAATTCTCAACGCTAAAGGCCAGAGAAAAGAAAACCACAAAAACACAAAACCTCAACGAACAGTGTGTAGTAATACAAAGTCCCGTCAGTTTTGAATTGCATAATAATTTTGTGATCCATTGTATGACTTGCAGATAATTCAAAACTCTAAAATTTATCTTAAAATAAAAGTGGTGGACAGTAGTGCCGATCAAGTACTCTTTATCTGATACTACTCTCGAGAAACGCCCAAGTTTTAACGCTGATAATTTCTGAAATAATGGACTAAATGAGCATTGAGGTCCCTGTTATATGTCTTAAACATGTTTAAAGCTCATACAATTGCAAAAGAGTGCATTTACTTTCAGGAGGGAAACCCGTATAATCCCTTTAACCAAACAATGTGTATACACGGAAAGTCGGTAAGTATCAACCTCACCCAGCACCCGGCGGTGACCAGTGACATCACCATGGCTCTATCCATGATGTCAGTCGCGTATATGACATCGTCAAGCATAGCCGCGTCGCATTTCAATTCGGTTTGGGCATCATCCATACTTGGTTCTCCAATATGTATTCCGTTTTCTAAAAATATTGTTTGAAAATTTACATTTCTGTAAATTATAAAAATATATCATCGCAAAAGCAAAATTTCCAAATATATTTAAAAACCGGAAGACAAATTGCAGAATCAAGCATGGACGATGCCCAAACCAAATTTCAAAGCAATAGCTATATTTGTAACTGACTTATGGCTCCCTAAGGAGAAATGTAACATCCAACGTACCTTTCATACTTAGGGAGCCATAACACGCGGAGGGGGGCTATGGAGGGGGGCGAGATCCGCCCACCCCTCCGGTTTTCGAGGATAGCTCAAAAACGGCGGCGCACAGCGCCGCCGTTTTTGTATACCTGTTTAGAAATGAACTTTCCGCATTATGTAAAATTCTTGGCCTCAGGTCATCTCAGGTCAGGTCACCAGACCAGGTCACGTGGTGACCTCAACTCCAAAACGTTTGCAGTAGTACCACAGCCACAGTTTTACGCCGATCGGTTTCAATCTTGCAGGACTTCATAAGGTCATAGATACCAACAATTTGTTTATCTCGGATTTCTAATATCGGTGACCTAAGGTCAGGTCAATTTTGTGACCGCCAACACGGTTTTATCAATAACTATCGACATAATGAAGATGGAGAAGAGAAAACGGTACCAATATGTTTGTATCGTTGAGACACGTCTCCCAATATGCAACATGACCAACATGGGTCACCACTTGACCTTGACCTGAGGTCAAATTTCTCAGTTGACCTAACCCGGTCACCATGAATATGATTCGAAGCGCCTTGACAAGACACACGCGATGGCGTAAACATTATTGCTTTATCTTTATTAGGTAAAAGGTTATTTGGGGAAAACAGTTTTGAAAACAAAATCACCTTTTTGACATTCGATGACCTCTGGAGCCTAAACTATTGACCTGAGCTCAAATCTGAGGACACCAATGTGGATTGCATTTTTCAATGACTTTTGATTGTTTTTCCCGTTTGCTGCTAACTATCATAGTTCCCGAGATATTTGGGGGTGTTCGAACCGAAGTCTTGAAAACTTGAAAATCTGACCCTTGATGACCTCTGGTGACCTCAATATTGACCTGAAAAAAAATTAACGAAATACTTTCGAAAGAGCTTGTCTCGAACTATCTAACGTCGTGTTCCACTTGTCGCTACGTTGTGTGATTTTCGAGATCATAGGGGGGGGGTGCAAAATCCGCCCCCCTCCAGGGCGTGTAATTAGCAGAGGCCCTCCAGGGCGCGTGATAAGTCAGCAAAGATATAGATCAATTGCTTTGAAATTCAGTTTGGGCATCGTCCATACCTACTTGGTACTCCAGGATATCTTCCGATTTTTAAATGTATTTGAACATTTCGATTTTGTGATGAAAAACGTTTTTCCCCACAAAATCAAAATTTTCCAACAATATTAAAAAAAACAGAATACCTACATATTCGAGAACCAAGTATTTCAAAGCAATATATTGTTTTTTGTATTGACTTATAGTTCCCTAAGTATGACAGCTACGTGGATGTGGCACTTATCGGTCTACCGAAGGAAATACGCTGTTCAACAAGCTTTCACTGACGATCTGAGTATTTTTTGTGATAGACAAAGAAGTGCCACATCCACGTACCTTGCATACTTAAAGAGCAATAAGTCAGTCAAAAATATAGATGTTGCTTGGAAATTCGGGTTGGGCATCGTCCATTCTTGGTTCACCAATATGTATTCTGGTTTTTGAATATTGTTTGAAAATTGTTTGATTTTGTGGATATTAAAAAAACAGTTTTTCATCACATAAAATTTTGCAAATATATGTTTTTTTTTAAACGATATATTGGAGAACCAAGTATGGACGATGGCCACACCTAATTTTAAAGCAATATCTATATGTTTGACTGACTTATGGCTCCCTAAGGAGAAGTGCCACATCCGACATACGTTTTCATACTTACGGAGCCATAAGTCAAGAACCCCCCCCCCCCCCTGCTCAACAGCAATTCGCGTACGCTGCATCTCCCGTCCTGCTCAACAATTGTTCGGTTTATGATCACGCCCCCCCCCCCGTCAACAATGTGCGCCCTCCCCCTGACCGAAATCCTGGATCCGCACCTGAATGCTAACCAGTAACTACAATATATCAGTAGACCATGCAATAATAGGCCATGCTCGCAAACACGCGCCGTACAGGTATTCGTACATTTTGCCGCTTAACCTGTGAGCACGGTTCCTTGGGCCGGGGGTGCTCCCCGTACCTGGTACCACATTTGACCCGATGCAAATACAAGGGTTCGCCTTACCACCCATGCACGCATGAATTCTGCGCAAATCAGTTCATATTTTGATAGATCACAGGAAAATGATAACGTTTAACGACAAAAGTAACGCTGCTTCGATACCTTGCACACATATAGAGCAATACGACACATACCTTAGCCGGTTTTTCACCGGCTTACCCTACACATAATTTGCATGTCATTACCGGTGCTCGCCTAGATATCAAGACAACTAAAACACATTTTTCATTCGAGACAACACAAGATTGGACAAACATCAATCAACGGTAGAACCTAAACACTCAACTACACATCAATAACTACACATACTGCTGCCGTCTCCTGTATCCAAGGGCGTTACCGTAGAGAGGGAGACGGAGGGACACCGTCCCCCCGGTCGTCAGACTGGGGGATTGTTCTCCCCCCAGTTTTGGAGACATAAATCCATACTTTGCTCGGAAATATTGCAGGTTTCAATATTATAAAAAGGATTAGGAAAAAAGTGTTAGTGCAATGGAAAAATTGAAGGGATCAAGACAATATTTTTTACTTTAACCCTATTTGTATCAGGGGGGGCGGATCCCGCCCCCTCGTGTTTTTCGCAGATATCTCCAGAACCACTGGGAGCAGGCCATTAAATTTTGGGACTTTTCATAGAATTGAACTCCGCATTTGGAGTCAAAATTTTGAGTTCTTAACTTAAACAGAGGCAGTTCCAGGGCACAGTTTTGGGTGGGTTCGGAGGCGACATTTGGCGAAAATACGGAAATGCGATCTTCACGGTTTCTTCCTACCTGCATCAAGTATGAAGGAGTTACATCGGCTTACCGTGATTGCAACAAGTGCAAATTAGATGATGTTAATGAAATATCATACAAAATTGCATGGCAGAGGCGGTTTCAGGGGCTTGAAAAAGGGGGGGGGGGGGTTTCCAGGAAGTATTCAATGCTTGGCGGGAAGCCAATAAAGCAATGTAAGGGGCATGTATAGCTATCAAGATGTAAAAGAAAGCTTCTGCTTCCATTATTTCCATAATTTATTACATATAGAGTTTCAGGGGCGTGTTCAGGAACATGAAAAGGGGGGTGACTGGAATGGTAATGACGATATGCCAGCGATAACGGCGCAATATACGTTTAGCTTATAATAATATATGCACATATGAGACCAGAAAAGGGAATAAAGTCATTTTTTGCAGAGGCGCGCTCAGGAATGGAAGAAAGGGGGTCATATTATTGCAAGGAAACTAAGAGACATGGGCGTACAATGACATAACATACTGCGGTTTTCGGATGAAACAAGCACCACAGGCTACTCTACGAACGATTATAAGATAATAGGCGAGTCCAGGTAGGGTAAAAAGGGGGGTAAGCAATGTTAATTGAAGTTGTAAGTGAAATAGTCACTGTTGACTAGTTAGTATCATAATAGCGGATAATATACTTATCTAAAGGCCTTGCGCAGCCCTAGTTTGGATCCTGGATACGCCTATGATGAAGTACAACATGCAAAAAGGAACTAGCTATGATCAGTAACATATTTATAGTGCTGGGTAGCAACTTGTCTGCGGTTAATATTTTCCCCAATTTTACCCCCCTTTTTCACTAACCTGGTACCGCCTATGGCAAAAAATATGATTTATAACTGTTTTTTCTAATGTCTCAATCACATACCATTTCATTTATAAAAAACAACATCAAAAAATGGTTTTATTACGCATTTACTTCACCCCCATATTGAGTGACCTGCACACGCCTATGATTTTGAATTTTCAAACGTCACCGTCATATATCAATTTCCGATTCAATCTCTATCGATTCCTATTAGTTGTGTTAAAATCGGTCGATAAACATGAAAACTATGTTGGATCAAAAATACCACTAAAATTTGTAGTTTTTGCCCCCCTGTTGCCCCCCTATCTCAAATTTATATTGTTTTATTATTTATAAATGTAGATCTTGTTGAGGGGAACCAAACACCGTTTCATTTTTGAAAATCGGACGGGTAGATCTCGAGATCTCCGGGGGGGGGGGGGGCGGAATCCCCCCCCTTTTACAAATAGGGATAGCCAGGAGCCTGTTACAAATAGGGTTAATTGAGGGAAGTTGACAGGAATTTAAATGAAATTTCGGTACCAGAACAATGAGCATATTATGACGGTAATTTGCTTTATTTGTTGTTTAGGCACACTTTGTGCTTGCTGAAAGGAAACAAAGGCAAATAGTTTGATGACATGAACGTTTTTTTGTGCGCAAGTTTTCAGTCACTTCGACCGAATAGCTGCAAATAAATAAGCTTCTGAAAACCATTGCTACGGTCGGGCCGGTCACAAGTATATCCCCCCCCCCCCCCTAGTCGACGGAAGACCTCGCTCCGCTCGGTCAAAATTGATTTGATGGTCCTATCCGATGGTGAAAACCCGATCTCAATCGGAGCAGTGGTTGCAAAGTTATTATTAGCTTCCGAAAAGCGTCTGTATGGCCGGGTTGGGCCGGTTCGGGCCGGGACGGGCCAGGACGGGCCGGGTCAAATGTAAATTTGCCTAGTAAGTTGACGAGAAACCTCACGGGCGCTTCGCGCCCGCTCGGTAATTAACTTTCCCACGGTCGTGATGTGACACTCTCCACTCCGTAGGTATGCACCGTTTTCCCTCCCCCCCGACAGTTGCCGACCGATGCGAAGCAACGCCGGGTCCAGTGTGGCGTCAGGTGTCCATTCGCATAAACATATTCCACTGTAGCGGACTTTGTGCCAGAGTGGCTACGTCAGCACCACGCTACTCCCGCCATCTAGCGGGTTTCACTGCAACTAGTAGTTCCAAATATGACCGCGCCAGACAGTTTTGAATATCGCAAGCTTGACTGCCAAAGCTTTGGATGCGGCTGTATGCCACGGTGTTGGATGAGGCGAGTACCATTTTGGATGCGGCGAGTTTGGCCGATGAAGATGTCCCCTACCCGGGCGAATTTTGGATGTCGCAAGCGTTGTTGGCTGCAGTTTTGGATGGGACAACCATTGGATGCTACAACTTTGAACGCTTTGATAGTTCCCCGTGTTATGTCCTCAGCAGTATGGTTTCCGCCCCGGCTTATCTACGGAGGCGGCTGGGCTTCACGATGTCCTATACGCGACTGACAACATGGATAGAGGTATGGTGACGTCACTGGTCACCACCGACACATCAAAGGCGTTCGACAGCGTTGAGCACTGAGCATGCCCGTCTTCTGGAGAAGCTGGGGTGGTACGGCATCGATGCGGAGTGGTTTGGTGCATGGCTGCGGGGTCGCACACAGTACTGCGGGGTGGAACTAGCGTTTTCGATGTGACTCATGGAGTGGCTCAGGGTTCGATCCTCGGACCAGTCCTCTTCCTGGTCTTTACAAACGACTTGACGCAGCACATACCGCACGGGAAGTTGATATTGTACGCGGACGACACCCAGTTTCTTGACGCTGACCTGCCCCGGAACATTTCAGAGCTCAAAATACGCATAGATAAAAATCTGTCGATAGCAAATAACTGGTTCACTCAAAACAGTCTCAAAATCAACCCTCTCAAAACAGAAATGGTTATCATTAATGGGAAATAATGACCTTTTTCATTTTGTTAGCAACAATTTCTTAGGCTACCGTTATGGCTTTAAAATTATTTTATTTAAATTTAAGAATTAAATAAAATTATTCCCAAATTCAAAGTTGTAAGTTTGGAAAAAAATACCAAACAAGTCTTGTGTACTTCATGAAGGTCATTGACAAAATTTGTCCTTCCCTTCCATTGTTTATATCGATTGCGACATTTTTGGAGGCTCTGTGACGTTTCCGATCAAACTGATCCGTGAAGCAATCCGTGAAGCATCCGTGATGCATGGCTGACTATCAGTATAAGTCATGAATAACAACAACATGCAAACTATACCAACTCGAATGAAATAAGGGCGGAATTATTTGAACCCCAGACAAGCAAGTACTCGCAAAGCACTCGGCACTGCGCCACAATAGCAAAAGGCGAGGGAAATGCATAGTGGATACAATATTATTAAGTCATAAGTTTCTGAAGTGTCAACTACTATGCAAAACAGTGATAAAATACCTTTAATAATGATTAACAAGAAAATTCCAACTTAAAAATTTAATAAGTCTTTAATTAGCTTTCAATTCAAAATGAGATATATTTTGCAATGCTACACAGGAATGGCACCAGTGACGTCATTAACGAAGCTTGCTACGGGACTTGGGTATACTAATCAGGAACAACTCGCTACAAATGGTTAAGTGCGCCGAGAATGACTTTGTAAACAAATCGCCGACGCTAAATAGGTCGCTGTCGATGTGCATCGATGAGCTTCCGATTTAATTGCCAGTTTTGTGTTATTGTTTGTTAGTGTTTTGGGGAAAAAATATTATTTTTCATGATAATATAAAGCATAGTGTTGTATACAGCCGCAGACAAATTATACAAAACTCCTAATGTTGAAAACAAATGAATCGATTTGCAAAAATTGAGGGTCGTAACCACTAACTGCCGTTGCCGTTGATGTGCATCGATGAGCTTCCGATTTTATTGCCCCTTTTTCCAATTGCTCTTAGTTTTAGAAGATCGCAGGGAATATAATCACAACAAGCAGAACGCACAATATATTTTCCTCTCCATTGCGTACAAAAGCAATATGGGAAAAGCCCGCAGTTTGATGAGGACCAAAAGTACTTGCAAGTACCGATCGTTAAAAGTGTGGAACGCTTATCAACAATAACTTAAAATATCTTTCGGTAGGAAAGTTTTCATGCAAAATGTGATGAATTTACAATATATTTTGGTCCCGTCTGGCGATTTCAAGTGCTAACTCCATTTTTGTGGGAAAAGGTCATTATTTCCCTTTAAGTCGCGGCGGTTCATCACTAACTCGCATCTCTCAGTCGTTTTTGGCAACAGGCATATATAACAGTCACAAAGCGTAAAGATTCTAGGCGTCACCGTCGATTCATGCCTCACGTGGGAGCCGCACATATCGGCCATCGTGCGCCGCTGTTACGGTATTATCGCTGGACTTGCCAGGATGAGATACTGTCTCCCCACCGAAACTAAACGGCTGCTGATCGAAGCACTTGTGTTCCCCATGTGCGTTACTGCCTGTCTGTCTGGGGAAGCTGCACCGCAACACAGAAACTCCGCGTGCAGAAAGCTTTGAACTCTGGCGCCCGTATCGTCAGTAATATTGGGTACCGTGACCGAGTGACGCCCGTGCTGCGTGAGCTGGGATGGCTCCAAATTGACGACCTGATATGCGAACGCTATGTCATGCTCATACGAGATATTCTCACTGCCACTCGTGCACCGGAGATTCTGCGAGAGCGCGTAGTTCGCCGCTCCGAAGTCTCCGCTCGTGCCACTCCGGCAACTACCGATGAGCTACTGCAGCTGCCGCGTGTCCGAACCGAGTTTGGCCGTCGTTCTTTTGTATTTCGCGCATCCAATGCATGGAACAGGCTGCCCACAGACGTGCGTGCGTCAGACGCCGAGAGCAGCGGTGCCTTTAAACCTGCCATGACCTATCACCTGTCAAGCAGGTAAATGTTAACTTGTGTCGAAATTTGTCGTATGCTATTCTAGGCCTAGTTTTACACATTTGTGTATTACATGTTCATCGACGTGGTTGCTAGAAAACTCACATTGTGGAAGCACCTAATTACATGCATACATACGAAATATTTCTCAAGTTTTATAACCTGGTGCTGAGAAGCATCGCGAGTGGATTGCTGGTTGAAAAATTTGGAAATCGTTGACTCTATTAGGTTTTTTGGGAACCCATTTTCTCTGAAGAACTTTTGGAGAAAGTTCAGTTCCCCGTCACAAAGCTTGAATGAATTGAGCTTCTGTTGTACGCACGATAAATCGAAGACTGAATGATGGTCTGAAAGACTGAATGACGGTAGAAAGGGGAACGAAGCTGGAACAAAAATCAGGCAGAGACCAGTGGATGTTGGTTTGCGATACGTTTCATTGCGATATGTTTCAATTCATGTTCTTGAACGTTTTACCATAAGATCTAAAAATGGGAGAGTACCGTTTGATTCAATATGCTTTGTAAATTTCGTTTTTGTGTGTTTGCTGTTAAGGAAATTCAGGAGCTTTCCCACATGAGAAATGCCATTGAAAATAAGGAAGCAATAAATCTACGTATCTTTTGTAGTACATTGGGTGCAAATCTGAAGGCAAGAAGCTAGCCAATTCTTTTTCATGTTGACATACCAGTAAGACGCCTTAATCGGCGAAGGACGAACGAGCCCGTAGAAACCCTCTAGCAAGGAAATTGGTCTGATGGTCTCAAACTACACACACAATTTCAGCTTAAAGGGAATAGTTCACCTTTAACAGGGTTAACATGGGGTTTTGGACTGAGATAGCATATTTGTAGAGCAGCTCTAAAAATGGGTTGTGGTGAAAGGATTACCTCCCTACGTTACGTAATTTCGACACAGGACTATTGGGCCCGGTTTCATGTCCGCTGTTCCGGGCTACGATCGGGACAAGAACGCTCGACGCCGGAGGCAGGTACACTCTCTGGCACGTAGTCTCTGATCACAACGCCTCGTTAATATCCGCTCAGCAGCATGGGCCGGTCTCAGGTTTTGAAAGGGTCCATCGTGAATTCTCAGGTCTGAAAAGGGCCCATTTTAGGCTTTGAAAGTGAGCAGCCGGCATCTCAGGTCCGGAAAAGGTCCATCTCTGCTCTCCGGTCCGGGAAGGGTCCATCTCAGATCCAGAGAAGGCCCTTATAATTTGGCTCTGAAAGGGAAAGTTTTAGGTCTGGAGAGATCTTGGAAGAACCCATTTTTAGACCAGAAAAGGACCATCATCGGCTCAGATGCCTGATGCCTCAGAAAGCTGTCCATCTGGCATCTCGGTGGGGGGTGGGGGTGGGGGCAAAAACCCATTTTGCTCAAATTGGAGGGAAAATTCCCCCTGCCCCCGAGCCCCGGGCGTAGTGGGTTACATTAACCATGTGGCGTCAATCGTCAGCAGTGTACGGGGGACGGGGCATTGACAAAAAGATAAATGCTTACCATACAAATGAGCTGGGGCAGAACAAAAGCCTTGGTCGAATGAATCCTGGATCCGCTTTTGTCATCATGATTCGTGATACTATTTTTTAAAGATTTGTGTGAGGGGTTTTGGTAATTGGTGGTATCCAGTGGTGGTGGAGGCGGGGAGGGGGCAGGAGGGACAAGTTGCCCCCCCCCCCCAACTCCAGCCAAATTGAACATTAACCGTCGCCCTACGGGAGCTTTTTCACCTTCGCCCTACGGGGGGGGGGGTCCTAAAAAGATCTCCCTGTTAACTTCCAAACCAAGTAACATAGATAAACGCGGTAAGAACCAACATGTTGCCTGTCATGTTTGGAATCTAAAGATATTCAATTTTGAGGTTTCGGGTCAACGAGTGACCTTCCAGGTCAAGTGAATGACCTCGATCGACCACGTCCAGAACAGCGATTTTGCTCGGTCAGAAAACCTCAAAATGAGAAATTGATAAATGTAAATAAAAAGGCATGTTCCTAGACCCATTTTGTCTCAGAAATACAGAAAAGGTAATTATTTATTCGTATCTGGTAAAAAAATCCAAAAAAAGTTAATAAAAAAGACGTCATGAATTTCTTACACTTAGGGAGCCATCACTCAGTCAAAAATGGAGATATTTCTTTGAAATTTTGTTTGAGTATTGTCCATACTCAGTTATCTCACACATATTACGTTTTTTTTAACATCTTTGAAAATTTTGATTTTGTGGTGATTTTTCCCCAATTTTTTTTTCATTTTGGGGGTCATAAAACCAAAATTTTGGAAAATCCGAGATCGACATTTTAAAGAAAATAACATTTCGTATCCTTATTTATTTGTGTTTGTGATTTGCTTTAAAACTCTGTTTTCTACGATTTTTCAAACATTTATCGTTTTTCCACCAACATGACGTCATCAAAACATCATTATTTCCCAAATGTCCCAACTAATTTCAATACAATTTTACAAAATACGTATAACTGTTGTATACTTAGCTACCAAAAATTTCAGCAAGATGCACCGCATGTCGAAAAAGTTATGCAATACAAATATCAGGGGGGGGGGTCGCTTTAGGACCATCCCATAGGGCGAGGGTTAACCTTTTGGTGTTGCAGGAAAAGAATATACTTCCAAAAAAAATATCCCCCTAACTCTATGAAGAGCTTTCGCCGCCCCTGATGTTGTCACCCCGTCTGCCCCTTCCCTTGCTAGACCCCACGGCATCACTAGCGGATCCAGGAGGGGGGGGGGGGGGGTGGCAATGACGTTGCCACTGCCCACAGACCAAATACAATTACTAGGGACAAATCCAAGTAAACATGTGCTTTAACATGGGACCATATTAGGGATGGATGAAAATTACACATTCTTGAATTACCAAAAAAAAAATGGGGGGAGCATCAGCCAATTATAAGGGGCCCACTTCGGTTAGCCCCCCGTCGCACAATCCTGGCTGCTCCCCTGTGTGGTCTCAAACCACACACCAAATTTCAGCTTAATCGGTCCAGCCGTTTCTCAGCTAGAGCAGGATAACTTTTTCTGACACCCGTGACGCGGCACGTGCCACGCGCAATGCTGACCCCTCACGTGAGACGAAACATGTCAATAAAATAATTTATTGAATGGGGCTATCAAATGGCGAAGACCGCTTGTGAATCGGATGCGGTATTCCAAAGATATAAGCTCCTCAAAAGCATTATGGTCGCTCGGTCGGTCGGTCGGGTCGGTCGCTTATATGTGATAAAAATCCCGTATTCAGTGAGGACTCGCTTCTCGCTTCGTGCTCGCTTGTAATAAATATGTTTGCAAAGGTAGGTCCTAGTGGTAAACCCATACCTATACACCATTAGTTTGTTCGTATACAGTCTTTCATTAAAAAAGAAAAAGGAGTTTGTCACTGTCAAATATAACATTGAGCAAAATAGCTATCGAAGAATACCGCTGATACTGGTCCAATTGTTGAATAAGGAATCGATTGGTATATTAATAGTTTCCTGAACAAGTATGTTGGTGAAAAGAATTTCTAACATAAAAGCTTGCCATGACCATATCCTTTGAAAGTTTCAGTTTTTGAATGTTTGTAAGAAACTCTATTTTTTACTGTGAATTTTTTTCCGGTGATTGGCGATAGGAAGGTAACAAGGAATTTAGCAAGGGAATATGTGGCTCTACCACACGGTCTGAAAACCTTTAAAACACGAACTTGTGCTGTTGGGGGTGGTGTTTTCGCAACAGGTGTCCAGGGATGGGGTAAGGATTGCAGGGCTCCCATGGGTCAATAAGTAAGTACTTATCTTTTGCCGGCTTCATGTTTTCACAATGGTAAACAGCGGTGGACAATGCTAATTACTAGGGTTTAACGTCCCACTCCTTTATTGTATTTACACTTTCGAAGAAGGTACACCTACACTACAGCCATACATGGGCTGCGTTCAGGGGAGGGGGGGGGGGGGGGGGTCGGGGTTGGCAGTGACTCGAACCCAGGACCTTTCAGTCAACAGGCAAAAGCCACGAAGTGGTTTATACATGGGTTTTTGTTCAAGTCTGTGGTGCATTGGCAATTGGATTGATAATGACCGCGGAGGCGCTGATCGAGGCCCAAATAAGATTATTAGTTTGATATTTATGCTTTGCTTTTATTTCTTTGGTTTGCAGTTTTATCTTTGAGGATAAACTGTATTTTCTACCCTATTAGATAATAATGATCTATTTCCTTTCACATGGTAGCAGGTAATTTGACTCTTTTGACTCTTTTGACTCTTTTGACTCTTTTGACTCTTTTGACTCTTTTGACTTTTTTGACTCTTGTGACTCTTTTGACTCTTTTGACTCTTTTGACTCTTTTGACTCTTTTGACTCTTTTGACTCTTTTGAATCGTGTAGTGGTCACCGTATTACCACATTACCATGTAGTTTAACATTGAGAGGCACTAATATCCTGGGAACTGGGGACATTTAATACAAAGGATAAGGTCATGAAATCAGGCCATTCCATCATCGGGGGGTCCAATTTTCCGCCGTGTATCGTGTCAATGTCGGACAGCGCGGCGGTGTCGGCTGGGTGATTACCGATATTGGGGTGGCAAGCTGTGCCGTGTTACAGTGATGTGACTCGGCACGGCACGGCCTTCACACGGTGATGTGACACAACTGCCCCCCACCCCACCCCACCTGCCCGCTCGCAGCCCGAGATGGTGGGACAGATGACATTGACATTCGGCGACAGGTGTGAGCTGACCCGATTTTCCCAATTACCTGCAGAAACACCGTGTTGCTCGTGGCCAGGTAACCAGACTTGGGCGGAAACTATTACTTTTGCTCTACAACTCTCTTATATTGCTATATATACATTACTGTTGCATTGTCTGGGGTAATACTTTTCCCACATATATAAGCAGAATATACATTTTGCAAAAACAGCTGTGGCGAATTATAACTAGTAGCAATAGACTTGCTCAGCTGGATCACTATTCAAAGAATTCAAATTACTGAAGGTACAAGATATAGCCAAGCAACAAACTCTTGTTCTAATCCACACACAAATTTTCAGGAACATTGTCGACAAATTATATCTACTCCCCCATATAAAGGATGGGGTATCGCATAACGTCCCAAATTGATTGCCGGATCTTTTCCAAAGTGGTCCCAGATGATAGACAGCCTAGTCCGTATCTAACGTCCATATCTAACAACCACGTCCTTTGACCTCGAATTTGACCTTCAAGATGACTTTGAACAGGAAAATGAAGGTCATATTCGTGATCAGCGTGCCAGAATTGACATTGGGCCGGGTGTGGGCCAAATCTGAATCCGTCGATGAATAAGTCGCTGAATAAGTCGCTGCTTAAGTCGCTAATTTCCCGGACGCCCTTAGCATCCGCCGGTATGTTATCAAGTTTGAGGAGCATTTGGAGTGGTGTTTCCGAAAATATAAGTATATTTGCCATTTGGCCATCTGAACAAACGTATCTGCTCTGTGAGGAAGGGATACTTACGATACGATAAGGGATAATTACGATTATAATTACGACAGCTTCAAAACCA